>CANXYC010531899.1:0-14456 GCA_948193065.1 Aleurites moluccanus | reverse complement strand
AAAGTCAACATGTTATCACTTTAATGGAAATCATTCCATTCTTCCATTTTTCAACACCATTCAAACATACAACATTAATATACACCAAATGCATAACATTCATTCATTTAAACCTATCAAACATCAAAGTACTAAGGCATTTCAAGCACCTCAAACTTTCGGCCAAATCAAGTTTGATTCCAAATGTGTTTGTTTCCAACATTTAGCCATCAATTCATGTTAATTATATCAAATACACATCATTCACACCTTTAAAACTAGTAAACATCAAAACTCAAACATCAAGTTCATCATCATTGATTTTGGCCAAATTGAATTTCTAACCAAATGAGTTTGTTTCCATCTTTTAACCATATATTCATGCTAAACACATCAATTAAACATCATTTAAACCAAAGGAATCATCAAAATATCAAATTGATTCCAAGTTCTTCCTATTAGGGTTTCAATCCAACTTTTTGATTTTCAACCATTCAAAATGTGTTTTGATCACTAATAAACATCAAGGAAGATCATATAATCATATTTGAATCAAAAGAATCTCAAAACCATTAACTTACCAAAAGTTCTTCAAAAACTTCAATGGATTAATTCTTAGCTTTAATGAGTTTTTCCTTAAAATCTAAGGTTATATTTGTGTTTATAAGGTTGGAATTAATATGTTTCCATCCAAAAATGGAAGAAAAGCATAAGTTATGGTGTAGTACAATGTTTGCCGAAACCTAGCTATGGTGGGAAAAATCTATGATAAATATCAAAGATGTGATCTTATACATTAGGCTTATGATAAAAATGGTGAAACCTAGCCATCCAACCATCCATTTCTTTATCATTTCATCCAATGGTTAGATTTAATCAAGCCTAAAATGATTCCATAAGGTTGCATACACCATATAATTCCATATCTCAAAGGAAAAGACCAATTTGCCCTTAGTTCAATCGAAGCACCTCAAGCACCTCAATTGAGCAGCTTACCGGGTACTATTTTCAATCGGGTTTATTTCTCCAACAAAACTTCAAATAAATTAAATAACATCATTTTCATGTCCTAATTTTCTTTTCTACCTTCAAATATCATGTTTATTTCCATAAAACTCGAAGGAGTGTGAAATGACCATTTTACCCCCAGTTCACCAAAAATTGAGTTTTTCCCGATTTCTTCCTAACAGCCTTTATAGCACTTTTACATGTGTAAAAATTTCTAAAACAAGCACATTTGCTCAATTTAAACATAAACATGCAAAAATACATATCATGTAAACAAAGAAGAAACCTCTTAGGTTTGCCCTTTAAAGCTTTAGTTCTACACCTTTAAGCTGTGGTGTTACAGAGTAGTTCTCCTTAGGGTGCACTAGTACTGTTTGTAAGGAAGAAAGATGTCTCATTGAGGATGTGTATAGATTACAGACAGCTGAAGAAAGTCACAGTGAAGAACAAGTATCCATTGCCACGGATGGATGACTTGTTTGATTAGCTGCAGGGTGCCAGTCATTTTTTAAAGATAGATCTGAGGTCTGGGTATCACCAGTTGAGGATTAGGCAGGGTGATGTACCTAAGACTGCTTTCTGGACCCGCTATAGACATTACGAGTTTTTGGTATTGCCATTGGGGTTGGCCAATGCACCGGCTGCTTTCATGGATCTTATGAACAGGGTGTTCATATCATATTTGGATAAGTTTGTCATTGTATTCATTGATGACATACTTATTTATTCCAGGAGTGAGGGGGAGCATGTGGAGCATCTAAGGATTGTTTTACAGATACTTTGGGAGCATCAGTTGTATGCTAAGCTATCTAAATGCCAGTTTTGGCTAACTGAAGTATGTTTCCTTGGGCATGTGATATGCAATGATAGTATTATGGTGGATCCTCAGAAGATAGAAGCAGTTGGTAATTGGCCCCAACCTACCAGTGTTACAGAGGTTCACAGTTTTTTGGGTATGGCTGGATATTATACGAGGTTTGTGAAGGATTTCTCCTGGATTGCAGCTCCATTGACTAGATTGATGAGGAAACAGGAGCGGTATGTATGGACTGATGAGTGTGATCGCAGTTTTTAGATTTTGAAATACTGCCTCACCAGTGCTCCAGTGTTGGCATTGCCAGTAGAGGGGGAGAAATTCATGGTGTATTGTGATGCTTCACGGATTGGTCTGGGATGTGTACTGATGCAAATTGGTAGGATAATTGCTTATGCTTCTCGTTAGTTAAAAAAGCATAAAGTAAATTATCCGACACATGATCTGGAGATGGAAGGGGTGATATTTACCTTGAAGATATGGAGACACTATTTGTATGGATCGGAATGCGAGATATATACTGATCATAAGAGTCTACAGTATATATTTCGACAGAAGGATCTGAATCTTAGGCAGCATAGATAAGTAGAGCTACTTAAGGATTATGACTGTGAGATCTTTTATCACCCGGGTAAATCTAATATAGTGGTTGATGCTTTGAGCAGGAAATTGATGGGCAGTCTAGCTCATATTGTGTTTGGCAGGAGGCCATTAATCCGAGAGATGAGAGAGTTGGCAGATTTAAGAGTGGAGTTAGATTTGGGTTCCCAGGATCGAAACCAGACTCTTATGGCCCAATTTCGGGTGAAGTCACTTTTACTTGATGATATTAAAGTGACTCAGGACAGGGATCCTTATCTACTGAATCTCAAGGGAGAGGTACAGAGTGGGAGGATGACAGAGTTCACAGTAGAGGATGGGATATTGAGATGTGGGAAGTGCATATGTGTACTGGATTTTAATGGGCTACGAGATTGGATTATGAGAGAGGCTCACTACTCAACTTATAGTGTACATCCAGGGATTTTCAAGATGTACCATGATCTGAGAGATGTTTATTGGTGGCCAAGGATGAAGAGAGATGTAGCTTAGTTTGTGTCTAAATGCTTACCCTGTCAGCAGGTTAAGTTTGAGCATCAGAAGCCATATGGGTTACTTCAGGAGATAGAGTTGCCGGAGTAGAAATGAGAGCAGATTACTATGGATTTTGTAGTAGGTCTACCAAGGACTACCAGGGATTATGACTCCATATGGGTGATTATAGACCGTTTGACAAAGTCTGCACATTTTTTGGAGGTTAAGACCAGTTACACGGCAGCTCAGTATACACAGTTATATGTGGATAAGATTATGTGACTTCATGGAATTCCTTTGGTGATTATTTCAGATAAGGGTACACAGTTCACCTCTCAATTTTGGCAAAAGTTTTAGAAGGCCATTGGTACCCAGTTACGGTTCAATATTGCTTTCCATCCACAGACTGATGGACAGTCAGAGAGGACAATCCAGACATTGGAGGATATGCTCATATTGTGTGTTGTGGATTTCAAAGGTAACTGGGATTACTATCTACCAGTGATTGAGTTCTCCTATAACACCAACTTCCATTCTTCTATTGGTATGGCTCCATTTGAAGCACTATATGGTAGAAAGTGTATATCTCCATTGTGTTGGGTGGAGCCGGGGGAGAAGCAACTAGAGGGGCCAGAGTTGATTAGAGAGACTATGGAGAAGGTTCCTATGATCAGAGATCGGATGAGGACTGCCTTTAATAGGAAAAAGAATTATGTTGATCCGAAGAGAAAGGATGTACATTTTGCAGTTGATGATCATTTCTTCCTTAAGGTCTCACTGATGAGGGGTGTTATGAGATTTGGGAAGAGTGGTAAGTTATCACCAAGGTTTATAGGCCCATTTGAGATTCTTGAGAAGATAGGAAATGTGGCCTATAGATTGGCTCTTCCACCTAATATGAGCCACGTACATCCGGTTTTCCATATCTATATGCTACGAAAGTATGTGTCTGATCCGTCACACATATTGGAGGTTCAGGATGTGGATATTAGTAAAGACTTGTCATATGAGGAACTTCCGGTAGAGATTGTTGATCGACATGTCAGACAGTTACGAAATAAGGAGATCCAGATGGTAAAAGTGCTTTGGAGGAATCAGTCCATGGAGGAGTGCACTTAGGAGAATGAACAAGAGATGAGGAGCAGATATCCATTCCTGCTCCAGTAGTGAGGTATATATCTATTTAAATTCGAGGACGAATTTAATTGAAGGCGGAAGAATGTAATACCCTATATAAAATGCATAATAGGTTTTAGTTGATAAAATTCTTAGTATATAGATTAAAATCATCGAAATGACAAATAATAATTTTAGAAAATCAGTTAGAGCGTAACGAGAAAATTTTTCGAAAATCGTCGGTACCGATATCGCTGTTGTAAAAATAGCTGAATGGTCGACGGATGAAATTTTGAATTTGGATTGAGAGTTAATGATAAGGTACATTCATGTGTGAATACAGTAAAAAGAAATTTGAGAAAATATTAAAGAACACTACTAAAACGAGCAAAATAGCACTTTCGGTAAATAGTGAAAATTCGACAGTCCGAGTTTCAGAACGACTCTGAAACTATTTTTATTAATTATTATTAATAAAAATATGATGTTTAAATATTCACTTTGAGTTCTAATTCCAGACAGAATTTTCAGAATAAATTACTAAGCGAAAAAAGACCAAAAGCAAATTTCAGAAATTTAGAGGACCAAAGTTGTAATTTTCCTATTTTGTCCTACTATATAAAGGTGACTTAGAGAATTTTTTATCAAATTTTCTAATTTTTCCTTCCTTTTGCCTGTGACCATTTTCATTTCTTCTTTTTGATTTTCTTAGCCTGATTTGTGAAAGGAAATTGTTACAAACACTAAACTAAATCCATACAAACATTAAACAACCAAAATCAACAATAAAAAGTGAAGAAAATTTGAAGAACAAAGAGGTGCACATTTTGGCCAACTTAGGGTTTTTGAGGTAAGTGATTGTTTGTTTGATTGTTTGGTTTAAATAGGTTAATTAGATAATAAAAGGAATGGGTAAATGGTTTAATTGCATCAATTGATGCATTAAGCAATTTCCCCTAATTTTCTAACCTAAAATGGAAGTTGTGTAAAATAATTTTGAGTATATGGATTAGGATGTGTAAATTGGCTTTAGAATAAGTCAATTGGGTATTAATCGATATTTAATTGACGTTCGTTTCGTTATAGAAAACTCGTTCGGGAAAAGTCGCTGATTTTGGCCTAAATGGAGAAATTGAGGAATTGGGTAGCAAATTCGTGGCATTTGGTGATTTGGAGTGATAGGTAAGTCTATTATTCATCAATTTACTTTCCCTAATTGATTAAATAAAATTTGGAATTCATTTGTCCAAAGTGCACCTTGGCCGAACCCTAAATTGCACAATTTGCCTAAGTTTTGTTCTTACTTTGGCTTGTGTTTTTCATTGCCTATTGATTCAATTGATGAATATTATTGAGTGTGGTTGTTGCCTATAATTTGTTTTCCATGTGCTTATTCGCTGAAAATTTGGGGCAATGTCGATATTGCACCAAATTCATGCCGAAATTTTCGTAGGCCAACCATTTGAATGCCACAATCGCCAGTGACAATGGCATGCCAATTGCGTCAACTTTTTGGCCGAAAATAACCAAATTATGTTTGTTCCTATTTTTTTTCATTAGACCCTTGGTCATCGTTTTATCAATTGTTATTGATGTCTTATTGATTTTATACTCATTAAATTGACTCTAATGAGTTATTGATACTTGATTGCTATTGATTCTATTGATTGATTGATATTGAGTCTATTGAGCTGAAGGATGCCATTGTTTCATCATGGTGTTCACTAGTATGTTGTTTCTTGATATTGATCCTTATACATCATGACAGAGCTACAGATTCAACGGGGTAGTGGGAAAATACTGTCAACCTTGTGCACATTGTATTATTGGTACCCTAGCTAGGAAGGGTTATGGTCCTGGCCATAAGACCTGATCAGTCTTATGATATAGATATTGATATACAGGAGACCTATATGTTCACATATGGTCCATACATATTACTGAAGATTGTATAATATCATACAATCCATCCCTTTATCTGTTTTCCTTATTTTTACTGATTATTTGATATCTATATTGGCCTATTCTAACACTTTCTTTCATTTTGTTCTATGATTGCTTATATTGAGATTTTGAAATCATTGGGCATTCTATTAACCTTATGTTTATTGGCGATGCATATAGATTCACTAAGTATCTTATATACTCACTCTCTTGTTGTTTACCCATTTCATGAGAGGAGTAAACTGCATAATCCCGACGTCTGTCATCCATGAATTTCTGCTTCAGTCATTCATGTATATATTTATTTTGCACTTTGGTATTTTGATGTTCATAATCTAGCTGCTCCATGGGGTATGTATGGGTTAGCTAAGAAATGAACAGTTGTATATATATGATGATGATACTTGAGTTATATTATCAGATATGGCATGATATTATGACTTTTACAGCCAATAGCACTAAATAACGAAATGAATAGTTATTAAGAATAAATAGATAATTAATTGATGATTATAGATTGCATTGTAGTGATTGATGGGTTCTAGGGGTGTCAATCACCATTGGCATCTCCCGTGCCCTAGGACCGTCGCGGTCCGAAAAACCGGGTCGTGACACTTAAGTTTGGGCAACAAAGGCATTTTATTAAAAATTGCATAATGTGGAGCGAGCAGCAAACTACTACAGTAGCTTCATAGCCAAAAGTTTAGATGAGTCGAAATGATAACAGAGAAGTTTCAGGCAGAGGCAGAGGTAGAGAGCAAGGTTAGATTAGCAATCAGGCTCCTGTATGGAGACGTTAGGGTCGAGTATTTGTAGTGAACACCCAAGACGCGTAGAGAGCAGACAATATAGTGACAGGTATGATCTCAATACAAAATGAAATAGCGCAAGTATTGTTTGATTTGGGTGTCACACATTCATTTGTATCACCAATGTTTACACCTAAATTGAAAATGGAAAGGCAATTAATGATAATTCCACTAAAGATATGCACACCTATAGAGGAGAGTGTAGAAGTAAAACACTTTTACCTGGGTTGCTAAGTAGAGATTGGGGATAAAATTCTACATGCTAATTAGTGGAATTACTTATGCTTGAGATTGACATTATACTGGGAATGGATTGGCTAACAACTTAACATGCAATAATGATTGTTATGAAAAAAAGATAAGGTTCTAGCCATAAGGGTTGGAAGTATTTGAATACCAGAGTGAAAAAGTTAAAAATGGGGATTAAATTTATTTTCGCTATTCGAGCAAAGAAACAGCTTTGAAAAGAATATCCAACTTACCTGGAAAATGTGATTGATATTCAGAAGGCTCCAAGGGGAATTGATCAAATTCTTGTTGTTAAAAAGTTTCCTAATATTTTCCCTGAGGATTTGCCAGGGCTACCCATAGAAAGGGAGAGTTTGAAATTGAGGTGTATCCTAGCACGGACCTGATATTCATTCCACTATATAGGATGGCACCTATAGAACTAAAGGAGTTGAAGGTGCAATTGCAAGAATTATTAGAAAAAAAGTTTATCAGGCTAACTAGATCACTGTAGGGCGCTCCAATTCTATTTGTAAAGAAGAAAGATGGATCATTGCAGATGTGTATTGACTACAGATAGCTGAATAAAATGATTGTTAAGAATAAATATCCTCTGTCTCGAATCAATGATTTATTTAATCAGTTGCAAGGTGCAAGCCATTTTTCTAAGATTTATTTGAGATTAGGGTACCATCAATTGCATATTAAGAAGGAAGATGTACCTAAGACAAATTTTAGAACCCGGTATGGACACTATAAATTTTTTATGCTTCCATTTAGGTTAACGAATGCTCCTGTGACATTTATGGTTTTAATGAATTGGGTCTTCAAACCTTATTTTGATAAGTTTTTCATAGTGTTTATCAATGAAATTCTTATTTATTTTAAGAGTGAAGAAGAGTATGCAGAGCATCTGGGAATGGTACTACAGACACTGCGGGAACATAAGCTATATGCCAAATTGTCGAAATGTCAATTTTGGCTTACTGAAGTATGTTTCTAGGCCATGTGGTCAGCAAAGAGGGTATTAAGGTAGATTCTCGGAAAGTAGAAGTCATTGCCAATTTTGCCCGACCTACTAATGTGACTGAAATACGTAGTTTTCTCAATATGGCTAGTTATTATCGGCGATTTATGAAGGATTTCTCAAAGATTGTTGCTCCATTGACCAAACTAACTATGAAACAGGAGAAGTTCCAGTGGACAGATGATTTTGAAAGGAGCTTTCAGATATTGAAATCATGTCTTACGACTACTCCAATGTTAGCTTTGCCAATGGAGAATGATAAATTTAAGAAGTATTGTGATGCATCCAGAGTCGAACTGGGTTGTATTCTTATGCATAATAAAAGGGTTATTGCCTGTGCTTCTTGACAGTTAAATAAGCATGAGGTGAATTATCTAACATATGACTTGAAAATGGCTACAGTGATATTTGCATTGAAGATCTTGAGGCATTACTTGTATGGAACTAAATGTGAGATCTACACGGATCACAAAAGCCTACAGTATATTCTGCAGTAGAAAGATTTGAACCTATGACAATGGAGATGGGTTGAATTGTTAAAAGATTATGACTGTAAGATATTGTATTATCTAGGAAAAGCTAATATTATGGCAGATGCATTGAGTCAGAAGTCAATGAGTAGTCTAGCCCACATTATTGATATAAGAAGACCATTAATACAGGAGATGAAAGAACTTATTGATATGGGAATTGAATTGGAATTGTGATCCCAGGATCGAAACCAGTCTCCGATAGCCCAGTTTCAAGTAAAGCCAATATTGATTGACGATCTTAAAGAAGCACATAATAAGGATCCTTATCTATTAAAATTAAAAAAAAAAGATGTTCAAATAGGTAAGGCTCTTGAGTTCATAGTAGATGATGGAGTATTAAAATATGGGAAACGACCTTGTGTACCTGATACTAATGGATTACGGGAACAGATCATGAAAGAGGTACATGATGCTTACTATAGTGTTTACCCTAGAATCACAAAGATGTATCATGATCTGAAGGAACTTTATTGGTGGCCTAATATAGAAAGAGGTGTAGCTAAATTTGTGTTTACGTGCTTAGCCTGTCAGTGGATTAAGTTTGAGCACCAGAAGCCATCGGGTTTATTACAGGAGATAGAGTTGTCAGAGTAGAAATGGGAGCAAGTCACCATGGATTTTATGGTTGGTTTACCAAAGACTTCATAGAGATATGATTCCATATGGGTAATAGTTGATCGATTGACTAAATATGCTCACTTCCTAGAAGTGAAGACCAATTATACTGCAGCACAGTACTCTCAATTCTATGTTGATAAAATTGTATGACTTTATGGTGTGCCACTGATAATCATTTCAAATAGAGGAGCACAATTCACTTTGAGGTTTCGCACAATTCACTTCAAGGTCTTGCACAGTTCACTTTAAGGTTTTGGCAGAAATTTCAGGAAGCATTAGGTACACAGCTATAGTTTAGTACGACTTTTCACCCTTAGACAGTTGGTTAATCAAAACAAACCATACAGATGCTGGAAGACATGCTTTGGTTATATGTATTGGAATTTAAAGGCAATTGGGATCAATATTTACCATTGATTGAGTTCTCATACAACAATAGTTATCATTCATCTATCAGGATGGCTCCGTATGAAACACTATATGGCAGAAAATATTGATCCCCTGTTTGTTGGGTGGAACCGAGAAAGAAGCAATTGGAAGGCCCTGAGTTAATTAGTGAGACAATAGAGAAAGTGCCTATCATTAAAGAAATAATGAAGACAACATTCAGTAGATAGAAAAGCTATGCAAATCCGAAGAGGAAAGATGTGCATTTCATCGAAGGTGATCATATTTTGCTTAATATTTCACCTAGGAAAGGTAAACTATCACCTATATACATCAGGCCATTCGAGAACTAGAGAAGATTAGCAATGTTGTATACCGATTAGTGCTTCCACCTAACTTAAGTCACATGCATCCGGTATTTCACGTATATATGCTTCGTAAATATGTACCCGATCCATCGTATGTGTTAGAACCACAAGACATTGGGATAGATGAAGACTTGACATACGAGGAAGTACATGTAAAGATAGTTGACCGTCAAGTTAGACAACTACGTAATAAGGAAATCCCTATGGTTATGGTACTATGGAGAAATCAGTAAATGGAAGAATGTACATAGGAAAACGAACTGAATATGCATACAAAGTATCCATCTTTATTCTAGTAGCGAGGTACGTATTGATATTAAATTTGAGGATGAAATTATTTGAAGGGAGGTAGAGTGTAACGCACTATAATTTTGACATAGTTATTAGATAGTTTTCTTAAGTATCGGCCTGAAAACACCAGAAATAATTACATAATCTAAGGAATTAATATAGTATCAAATCTAAATTTATTTAATTCAGACACATGGGTAATAAGAGAACAAAAATGATGATATTTATTAATAAAGAAAGTATGAAAAAGTGTTATAAATGATGAAAATCAATAGAATAGTAAAATCATAAATAAGTGGAATTTTAGGGGCATTTTAGGAAACCACATGTCTAGAACCCATAATCCTACCAAAGGCAGTATAATATAAAACTATAGCTAAAAATAAACTTATTCACTCCCCACAATAATATCTGAAACTGAATAGAATTTACAAAATTTGTTATAAAAAACTTTAGGGTCAAAAGTAAATAATGAAAGTTTTGAAGTAGAAAACCTAATTTCTTTAAATTGCCACCTACATAAGCCATACTTAGCCATTTTTTTCCATCAAACTTCATCATCTTCTCCTTCCAGCTTCCATGGCAGAACCATGTTAAGCTTTTCCCACCCATTTTTCAAGCAATTTTTGAAAGAAAAACCATAAAAAACTTGATCAAACACCTAAAACAACTTAAGATCATCAAGAATTCAATAAAAACTTCAAGATTTTTTCACTTAAAGATTTTGGCCTATACCTCCACTCAAGGTAATTTGATGTTTTCTTCATCTTTTTAAGTTAATTAGATATTTTAGATGATGACTTAGGTGATTTTAGCAATTAATTACATCAATTTGTTCAATTTGATGGAAAACCCCAAATCCAAACCCTAATTAAATTATGTATAGAACCAAACCCAAGATTAAGCTTCCATGATCTATATTTAAGTTAGATTATGTTTAATTGTATTCACTAGAAGTTAAAATGGTGATAATTTTGGTGTAGAAACAAAGGAAGAGAATTATTGTCACTTTTACCTCCTTTAAAGGAAGTTGGTGTTTCAAGATTCATTTTGGCAATTTAAAGGCTTAGGTGAATTTGATAGACATCATTTTACAAGTCTAAATTGATATAATGAATTATAGAAACTATTGGTGAAAAACTACATTTGGCCGAACCATTTATGCCATTTTCTTTTGAATTTCTGCTTTGATTTTCCTTGGTTTTCCAAGCCTACTTTGATCCATTTTGTATAGTTATTTGTTAGATTTGAATTGCTTATTGAATTACCCATATTATGAGCTTGTTGATTGATATTTTGGAATTGTTAAAATTCCACCAAAACCTAACCAAAACATGGATTTAAAGTTGTAGACCAAGTGTTTGTTAAAATACCGCAATAAATTCTTCATAGACCTACCAAGCCAATGCCATCATCGCCAGCGACGTTGGCTGGCCAAATAGACCAGCGCAACTAACAATGGTTGATCACTTTTGTGTCCAATCCCTTACTTGAATGCCATATCAATTGTTATACCAAACAATGCTTCCATTACTTATATGTTTAATTGATGACACTAATTGAATAATATGTAACTTATAAGTTCATTGATGAGTACATTGTTCTTTATCTATTCTTATTGATTAATTGCATTGATTAATGTTCCTTTTACCTTATCATATATTGATTTGGCAGAGCTACCTTACTAACGAGATAGTGAATGAGTACCATCGGTATTGTGCACAATGAATATTAAGGACCCTAGCTAGGAAGGGTTAATGTCCTGGCCATAAGGTCTGACCCACCTTATGTAATTCACATGTGATTTATATAATGTTATTTATGTTAAGGCCCATTATCTGTCATTTCCTCCTTACTCATTATACTATGACCTGTCTATTTGAAACTGACTACAATTGTTATCCAATTCTTCCATTTATGTCAATTGGTGTGCAAGCCTAATACATAATATTTGTTTATCCTATTTTCCTATTGTTTACCTAACCCAAATGTAATGTGATGTATATTGAGCTCACTGAGTATTTTATACTCACTCTGTAGTGGTTTAATATTTTCAAGTCAGGAGTAGAGAGCGGGTTCCAAATCTTCTTCTTCTGTGGAATCAGTAGATTTATTTTGCAGTGTAAATATTAGTACTTTGTATCTGTGAAATATTTTAGTAGCTTCATGGTTTGTAACTAGTTTATAGTTGTGTGTATGAAACTTAATACATAAATATATACAGTTAAATTATGTTTGTTATATGGATAATGAAGCAGAGTAGTAACGAAATTTTAAAGCATAGAACAGAAAGTAATTAATTAAGTAACTGTAAAAGATAAATGGTTATATTAGGCGGTTCTATGGGTATTGGTTGTCTTAGACTGATCCCACATCCTAGGACTGCTATGTTCCAATTTTGGAACATGACACGCCGCTACTGATAGAGCTCAAAGAAATAGTAGCCTACTTGAGAATTTGGACAATAAGTCGCAGCCGTTACATGTTAAGTAGTGCCCGCTACTTGTTGAAGTCACAACCACTACAAGGCAGTCGTAGCCATGAAGTTCTTAATCCTAGGATAAGTAGCGTCCACTACTCCCTTTATAGCCACAGCTACAATTCAAACTCTAATAGAAAAATATTCGTTGGAAGTATGATTTTTTGCATTTAATGCACCCAAATGACTCTATTTGGCTAAAGACTAGTAATATGATGTCACAACTCGATTTCGGATTACGACGGTCCTAGGATACAGGAGATGCCAATGGCGACCGACACTCGTAGAACCCAGTATCACATGCAAATATCTATAACCATCAAATAATTAATCAATTTACTTAGTTACTATTTATTATACAGCTCTGTAAACTATCTGTAATTTTCTACTATTGCCTATAACATCCATTAACACATATTATATCAATACTAATATACCATAAATAGTCATACATACATGTTCATAGCCTAACTAACCATACATACCCCATAGAGCAGCTAGATTATGAACACTAAAATACAGTATTTAATATAATTACATTACTATCAAAAAGTTGTAGAAATCTACAGAGTGTATGAAGTTGGGATTCTGCTATCTACTCTGCACCTGAAATGGTTAAACAAGGATAAAGTGAATATATAAGATACTCAGTGAATCTAATATGCATCACCAGTAAAAGTAGTTTGGATCAATAATAAATGATAACAATGGAAGCAATGATGACATTCTGTCGATATAATCATATTACATAATCAAAATCAGAAGATGATAGAAAGGTCAGTAATCATATCAAAGGTTTGGTATAATATGGTGAGACAGATATAGGGCCAGAACACATGTAGACTATATGTAAACACACAGTCAATATCATATCAATAAACATAATACTGATTAGGTCTTATGGATAGGATCAATAACTGTAACACCTCAACCTAAACCTTACTAGAACCCTTAAGGGGGGACTTAGGGGAAATTTTTTTCTGTCTTTATAATATGCTTTATATGATGTATTTATGCATGAAATTGATAGTTATGCATGTTATATGACTTGATTTTAGGCATAGAAGTGATTTAAAGGTTGTTAGGACAAAATCAAAAAATTTTGAGTTTTTGGTGAACTAGGGGCAAAATGGTCATTTTACAGCCCCTTCGAGTTTTTATGGATTTAGCACTATATTTGAAGAAATAAAAGAATAAAATTGAATGTTATTATTAAGTTTATTTGAATAATAGAAGGAAAAATAAACCCGGTTGAAAATAATTCCCGGTAAGCAGCTCAATTGAGGTGCTTGAGGAGCTTGAGGTGCTTCTGGGTACATTAAAGGAATTATGGTATTTTCCTTCATAATGTGGGATCATAGAGTGTGTATAATCTTATGATAATAGTTTAGGCTTGATTAAATCCAACCATTGGATCAAATGATGGAAAAATGGACGGTTGGATCAATCGAGTGCAAATTTGCTATCATAAGCTCAATCTATTGGATTTTTCCTTTTGCTTTTTGATTTGGTGTGGGAAATCTATGTGTTAGCCATTATTGTTGACTTCGGATTAACCAATGGCATAAAAGTAAAGGAAATGGATGGTTGGATGGCCATTTTACACCTAAAGTACCAATAACCTAAACAATTGAATCATATATTTGATATTTAAGAGATTTTTCCCACCACTTCAGCTTTTCTTCATCTTCCTTAGCCAAAAAGCTGCAGCAAACTTCCATTAAAGCAAGCTTAAGTTTTGGCCACCATTGAACAAAGCCAAACCTTATAGTTTTCTTTCA
>CANXYC010531869.1:0-15344 GCA_948193065.1 Aleurites moluccanus | reverse complement strand
TTCATATATATAACCTTGAATATATATTATTTAAGCATAAATAAAGTTGATTTCGACATTAGAACAACATACTTGCGCGATTTGACAAATCGCTAAAAATCGACCCGGTGGATAGGTAAGCATGTCGACGTTTTGATTAACAAACGAGTTCAAAAATTTAAATTTTCAATATCACCATTAGACTCATAAGCTGGAGAAATATAAGAAATATTATTTCAGAATTGAAATGGGAGAAAAAGATAAATAGTTATAAGATTCGGGTTCAAAATGCGAATATGCGAAGTGTCGGGGGGGAAATCAAATTAACTGAAAGTTAATTCATATAAATTATATCAATCTTCATAAAATGGAAAACTCTCCTCCTTCCACCATTAAAGACATCCAAGTATCCTCCTTCTCCAAAACTCCACCAATTTCATCCAAACTTCAAGCAAAATAGGTAGAAAACTCGATTAAACTACCGATTAAGCTAGTTTTCATCGAAAATTCCAAGAAATTCAAGCTAGAAATTGATGAAACTCCAAACTTAAATTTTGGACACTTAAAGAATTCAGGTGAGGATGATTTTTTTCTTCATTCTTTTGATTCATTTAAGCTATATAAATGATTATAAACATGATTAGAATGATAGATTTCAAGATTGGATCGAAATTGGAGAAAACCTAAAACTAGGTTTATGTTTGAAATGGATTTTATGTATAAGATTCCATAATTCTAATTAATGTTTAAATATGTTAGTTAACATCCATTTAAGGCTAAATATGTGGTAAAATTGATTGTAGAATCGAAGGAAACCAAAGAACACTGCTTTTGCATGTTATAGGCAAATAGGCATTTTATCGCATAAACGATCAATTCGTCGGTTCAGGTGAGTTATATGTATATTATTATGCATGTTTAAACCTTTATTTGATCAATTTGAATCCATTTAAATTCCTGCAACTTTTTGTCCAAAGTGTTTCATTTGAGTTTCCTTTGAATTTTCCTTGAATTCAAGCTCTGATTGTGTTGTTTATTGACATATATAAACCCTGTTTGATAATGCCTTTGTGTTTGTTGCAATTGGAGCTTGAATTGTGAACTTTGGTTTTTGATCAGTATGTCCCAAAACTATATTTATTTAGTCCTAAAGTGGTGCACACCAAGTGCCAACGAAATTACCTTTGTTAATTTCCTTAAGAATCCAATTGTTATCAAATTTGTCAAAATGGTTGACTTTCTTTGTCACCAGTGTAAATGTGTCTTGTTGACATATTTTGAACTTGTATCCTAAATGACTTTTGTGGAATTTTTCCTATACTATAATGTTCCTTTGTTAAGGATAATGATCCTATATGTGTTTACTTGCCTAAACAGCTCAAATGAGCAAAAGTTACATAAATTGAGCCTTGTTGATTTTCTTGCCTATTTAGTATTTTATTTGTTGTATTTAGCCTATTCTAATATTTGTATGACAGAGCTACCTTACTGATGGGGTAGTGGATAAATACCATCATCATTGTGCATAATGAAATTCCAGAGATACCCTAGCGAGGAAGGGTTATGGTCCTGGCCATAGGGTCTGTTCCACCTTATGCTATTTACATGTTATATTAATAATGATATACGTTTCATGGCCCAATATATATTATATATACATAGTTATTATTTTTCACAGTACTTATACATCTATATTTGATGTCTATAAACCATTTCCCTTGATTTGGTCCTCTGATATGCTATCCATGAGTCAATTGTTAATATTGTTCAATTATTGTTTCCTACCCAGCTTAAGGTATGATAATATATATATTAGCTCACTGAGTATGAAAATACTCACCCTTTTAGTGGTTTTATCTTTTCAAGTCAAGAATAGAGCTGGTCCAAGATTTCTTCATCAGTAGATCCAGCTTTGTTATAATAATGTAAATATTAAATTTGTATATATTCCTTGTATATATTTTAGATGCTCCATAGATATGTAAATTATTGGGATGAGTATACTTAGTATGGTCTGTAATATTATTAGTTACTGATTATTAATATATATGAAATGTGTTGAAATCATATATGATCACAGATGATGACAGTTAGACTGATTATATGGATATAGATATGTCATAGCAGGTGATGTTTATAGGTTATATAAGAGTTCTACGGTTGTCGGTAGCCTTATGTTGTTCCTACATCCTAGGACCGTCATGTTCCAAAATTGGGATGTGACAGAGGTGGTATCAGAGCCTAGATATACTGATAGCATATATATATGTGTCAATAAGTCATAGGTGAACCATAGAGCATAGGAAATCCAGTCTCATCATTTGTTGTATTTGTTAAATATGTGTATATTCTACGATAAGCATACATGTTAAATGATTGTGTTTGTCTATTATAGTGATTAAGATGTCTACAGGATAACGTGAACAGGCTATTAAACCTACTCCTAGGAGATCAGAAAAGCCCAGTAAAGAGGTAGAAGTGGTCTCAAATGAGTCATTGATCAGAGAGAAACCAGAAGAACCTCCTATGTCGATGAGAAGGACAGAGGAAACCAGGGAAGCTGAAGATCCCTGGTGATTAGAAGTGATGCAAGGGATGTTAGAATTTAGAAGAGAACTATAGGAATTGAGAAGGGAAAGAAAAGTAGTGCCACCACTTGCACCACCAGCCGTTCCACTAGTTATTCCATCAAAACCTGTGCCACCTGTTGCTGCACTAGTTGGACAAGTGGTACATGAGGACCGCAGAGTGATTGATGAGGGTGGAATCAGCATGCTTAACTTTCTGAAGATGAGTCTGCTAGAATATAAAGCTGGAAGAGGTGAGGAAGTTATTAATTTTTTGGAGCAAATAGAGAAGGTGGTAAGAAGACTTTCATGCTCAAATGTCAGAGCAGTGGAGCTTGTTGTTTTATTGTTGAAAGAAAAGGCCTGGACTTGGTTTTCTAGGCACATTAAGACACAATTATACAGTGATGCACCACTAACATGGGCACAATTCAGGGTTGTATTGTTGGATGAATTTTTTATAGAGGGAGTTAAAAAAAGAAACATAATTTAGTTTGAACAATTGGAACAAGGCAATTTGAGTGTAGAAGAGTATGCCAATGAGTTTATCAGGCTGAGTAAATATGCCAGCAAGATTGTACCTACTGAAGAAGACTTGATCAGTAGGTTTAGATGGGGATTGCATGCCTCCCTACATAATGCATTGTTATCTGCTGAGTTTACTTCTTTATCCAAGATTGTTGATCAAGCAGTCTAAATGGAAAAAATATATAAAGAAGAAAGATTGAAAAGATAACATAAAAGGAAGATTGAGGCTGGAAGACAACAGAGAAGAGGTGAAGGGAGTTCTTAGCAGAGACAAACAAAGACTACATCAGTTAGAACTGAGCAGAGACCACAGACAGGTGGTCAGAGAGGAGGTCACAAGGCAGTCTGCATCTAGATTTTCACAAGGGTCATCTAGACCACTAGTACAGACAACTAATGTTCCCATATGTGATTTTTGTGGGAAGAGGCACGAGGATGAATGCAGAAGACAAATAGGTGAATGCCTGAAATATGGCTAGCATGGTCACTATATGAAGAATTGTCTAATGTGGAGAGAACAGCAGACTACTACAGCAGCCTCACAACCTACTCTACAAATGAGTAGAAATTACTAGATAGACACAGTGGCAGAGGCAGAGGCAGAGGATCAGGACGGGGTCAGACTAGTAGTCAGGCACTAGCTGGTAGAGGGAAAGGTCAAGTCTTTGCAGTTAATGCTCAAGAAGCTCAAGGATTGAGTAAGACAGTAACATGTAAGATTCATGTGTCATATGAACTAGCTCAAATATTGTTTGATTCTAGTGCCACACATTCCTTTGTATCATGCAAATTTGCATCTAAATTGGGAATTGAAAAACAATTGATGTTAATACCCTTAAAAATATTTACTCTCCTGGGTGAGATCATAGAGGTAAAATATGAATACTTGGGTTGTAAAGTAGATATAGAGGGTAGAATTTTACCAATTAATTTAGTAGAATTGCCTGTGCTAGAATTGGATGTGATATTAGGAATGGATTGGTTAACCACTTATCATGCAGTAATTGACTGTTATGAAAAAAAGATTAAATTTCAATTATAAGGGCATGATGAATTTGAGTATCAGGGTGATAAGAGTGATTTGGGAATTAAACTCATTTCTGCTATTGGGACAAGGAGACTCCTACGAAAGGGATATCCTGCATACTCGGAAAGTGTAATGGATAATCAGAAGACTTCAAAGGGAGTTGATCAAATTCCTATTGTCAATGAGTTTCTAGACTTGTTTCCTGAAGATTTGCCAGGTTTGCCACCTAAGAGGGAGATTGAGTTTGAGATTGAAGTCTATCAGGGTACAGACCCTATTTCAATCCCATCTTACAAAATAGCTCCCACATAACTAAAAGAGTTAAAAGTGCAGTTGCAAGACTTGTTAGATGAGGGGGTTTATTAGACACAGTAGTTCACTGTGAGGCGCTCCTGTGTTATTTGTCAAGAAGAAGGATGGTTCATTGTGAATGTGTATTGATTACAGACAGTTGAATAAAGTGACCATCAAGAACAAATATCCATTACCCCGGATTGATGATATGTTTGATCAATTGCAAAGAGCCAGTTATTTTTCCAAGATTGACCTTAGATCGGGTTATCATCAATTGAGAATTAAGAATGAAGATGTGTCTAAAACTGCTTTCAAAACCCGATATGGTGACTACAAATTCCTTGTATTGCCATTTAGGTTAACCAATGCCCCTGCTGCTTTTATGGACCTGATGAATTAGGTGTTTAAGACCTATTTGGATAAGTTTATCATTGTATTCATAGATGACATTCTTATATATTCTAGAAACCAAGAAGAACATGAAGAGCATATGAGAATAGTGTTGCAGATATTACGAGAGCATAAAATGTATGCTAAGCTATCGAAGTGTGAATTCTGGCTTACTGAGGTATGTTTCCTTGGTCATATTGTGGGAAAAAATGGCATTAAAGTGGATTTATAAAAGGTGGAAGCTGTAGCTAATTGGCCACAACCTACTAATGTAACAAAAGTGCGGAGTTTATTAGGTATGGCTGGTTACTATATGCTGTTTGTTAAAGATTTTTTAAGAATTGCAACTCCAATAACTAAACTGACCAGAAAGCAAGAAAGATTTATGTGGACTGATGAATGTGAGAAGAGCTTCCAGACTTTGAAATCGTGTCTTGCATCAGCACCAGTGTTGGCATTACTAATAGAGAATGGCAAGTTCACAATATATTATGATGAATCGAGGGTCGGACTTGGTTGTGTCTTGATGCAGGATAAGAGGGTAATTGCTTATGTTTCTCATCAATTGAAGAAACATGAGTTAAATTATCCTACACACGATTTAGAGATAGTTGCAGTTGTATTTTCCTTAAAGATTTGGAGGCATTACTTATATGGGGAGAAATGTGAGATCTACATAGATCATAAAAGTTTACAGTATATTTTGCAGCAAAAAGATCTAAACCTTCGATAACGAAGATGGGATGAATTGTTGAAGGATTATGATTGCTAGATATTGTACCACCTAGGTAAAGCTAATGTTATGGCAGATGTATTAAGCAGGAAATCTACGGGGAGTTTAGCTCACATTACAGTTGCAAGGAGACCAATAATCAGAAAAGTGAAAGAGTTACTTGATATGGGAGTCCAGTTTGAATTGGGAACCCAGGATCGAAACCAAGCTCTAATAGCCCAGTTTCATATGAAGCCATCCTTAATTGATGGGATTAAGGCATCACAAGACAAGATTCTCAGTTATTAAATTTAAAAGAAGATGTTCGAATTGGGAAAGCCCCAGAATTCACTATTGATAATGGGGTACTGAAATGTGGGAAATGGCTATGTGTGCCAAATGTAAATGGGCTTAAAGAGCGAATTATGAGGGAGATACATTATGCATTATACAGTGGTCATCCTACAATAACGAAGATGTATCATTATGTAAAGGAGCATTATTGGTGGCCCAATATGAAGAGGGATATAGCTCAATTTGTCTCCACTTGTTTAGCCTATCAGCAGGTTAAATTTGAACATCAGAAGCCATTAGGGCTTTTACAGGAGATAGAACTGCCATTATGGAAATGGGATTAGGTAACTATGGACTTTGTGGTTGGTTTACCTAGAACTTCACGAGGATATGACTCTATCTGGGTAATAGTTGATCGATTGACTAAGACAGCTCACTTCCTAGAAGTGAAAACCAACTACACAAATGCTCAATATGCCCAGTTGTATGTTGACAAGATAGTACGACTTCTTGGCATACCATTAACTATTATTTCAAATAGAGGGACTCAATTTACTTCACAGTTCTAGTAGAAGTTTCAAGAGGCACTAGTACTCAATTGCACTTTAGTACGGCCTTTCATCCACAAACAGATGGACAATCAGAACGTATAATTCAGACATTGGAAGATATGCTTTGTTTATGTGTACTGGACTTTAAAGGGAATAAGGATCAGTATTTGCCTTTGATTGAATTTTCCTACAACAGTAGCTATCATTCGACTATTAGCATGGTGCCATATGAAACATTGTATGGTAAGAAATGTAGATCTCCTGTGTGTTGGATGGAACCAGGGGAAAAACAATTAGAAGGTCCTAAATTAATTAAAGAAACCATGGAGATGATCCCCATTATTCAAGAAAGGATGAAGATAGCTTTTAGCCAACAAAAGAGTTATGCATACCCGAAGAGAAAAGATCTTCATTTTGCTATAGGTGATCATGTATTCTTAAAGATTTCATCTATGAGAGGTGTAATGAGATTTGGCAAGAAAAGGAAGCTATCACCTTGATATATCGGGCCATTCAAGATATTAGAGAAGATTGACAATGTATCTTATCGATTAGCAGTCTCACTTAACTTGAGCCACATTCATCCAGTGTTTCATGTCTCCATGCTGCGTAAATATGTGTCTGATCCATCCATATCCTGGAACCACAAACTATTGAGGTTGATGGAGACTTGACTTATGAAGAAACTCCAGTGAAGATAATAGATCAACAAGTTAGGAAATTGCATAATAAAAAGATCCCAATGGTTAAAGTGTTATGGAAGAACCAGATGATGGATGAATATACCTGGGAAAGTGAGCAGGATATGAGAACAAGATATCCATTTTTATTCCAGTGACAAGGTATGTATAATTTAAAATTCATTGATGAATTTTATTGAAGGAAGATAGAGCGTAACACCCCAAATTTTAATTTATATAACCTTGAATATATGTTGTTTAAGCATAAACAAAGTTATTTTAGACATTAGAACATCATACTTGCGCGATTTGACAAATCACGCAAAATCGACCCGGTGGATAGGTAAGCACGTCGACATTTTGATTAACGAATGGGTTCAGAATTTTAAATTTTTAATATCACCATTAGACTCATAAGCTAGAGAAATATAAGAAATATTGTTTTAGAATTGAAATGGGATAAAAAGATAAATAGTTATAAGTTACGGGTTTAAAATGAGAATATATGAAGTGTCGAGTGGGAAATCGAATTAACTGAAAGTTAACTCATATAAACTCTATCTAATTCTTCATAAAATGGAAAACTCTCTTCCTTCCACCATTAAAGATAGACAAGTCTCCTCCTTCTCCAAAACTCCACCAATTTTATCCAAACTTCAAGCAAAATCGATAGAAAACTCGGTTAAACTACTCATAAGCTAGTTTCCATCGAAAATTCCAAGAAATTCAAGCTATAAATTGGTGAAACTCCAAACTTAATGTAATATCCTAGAAAGTCATAACTCATGTGCATGATTTAATTCTCAGTATATGTTTTAAAGGCATTGAAATGATGGGATATAATTTTAGAGACATAGTTAGAAAGCGAACTAATTACTTTTCCAGAAATTGGCGGTGTCGAGAATACTGCCGAGAAATTTGCAGTCCGGTCAACGGAAGAATTTCTGAATTTGACCAGGGGATAAAGGATCATATTTATGCATGTGTAATTTTTGTAAAAAGAAAGAAGTGAAAAACATTTAGGAACACTGAAAAAGTAACCAATGGCAAAACCGTAAATAAAAGGAACTTTAAGGTGAATAGTGAAAATTGATCCATCGGAGTTTCAGAATGGCTCTGAAACTATTTTTATAAATAAGTATAAATTAAAATAAGCCTATTGATTCCTCACTTTGAAATCTAAATCCTGACAGAATTGTCATAATAAATTATAGAAGAAGTTGGGGTCAAAGTGTAACTCATGGAAGTTTAAGGACCAAAATGTAAATGACTATTATGATTTTTATATAAAAGCATGCCTTAGAATCATTTTGCCATCTTCTTCTTCTTCATCTCATTTGGCCGAACCACCATTCATTCTCTTCCTCCATTTCTACTTCAATTTCCAAGTTTGTTTTCTTAAGAATATTCATAGAAAACCTAACTTTAACCATTGTTCTTCCATCCTCCATCCTTGATTTGCTAGGAAACCTAAAGAAATTCAAGGAAATTGGAAGGGAAAATTTTGGGTGGAATCTCACTTCACTGTAAAGAATTAGTTTGTTCAATTTTATGGTTTATTTAGATGATTTATGAGTTGAATTGAATGGGTTTTAGGTTAGATTGCATCAATTGATGCTTTTTGATAGAAAACCCTAAATTGCCTAACCTAATTAAAGTTGTATGAATGAGCTATGTTAATTAGTGTTAGTTTGTGTTAATTGATCTTATAATATGTTAATTGGAGGCCATTAGGTAACTAATTGATGGTTATTTTGGTGTAGAAAATCAAGTTTGCATAAGTTGTGCATTTTGCCTCCTTTGAAGCAATTGGGTGGAAATCAAATTTCCAAGGCATTTGTAAGTTTTAGGTGATTTCTATATGCATCATTTAAGAAGCCTATAGCATTGAAATTTGATTTGGAAACTTATGGTGAAAGTCATGTTTTGGCCGAATGGAATTTAACTATTCATGGCTTTGATTTTTCTTTGTTTTTCCTTTGAATTCCTTAGCCAATTTGATGCCTTTAATGTTGTTTAATATTGTATAATTGATGCCTATTGTTTTGTTGACAATGTGAGCTTGTTGTTGGTTGAAACGGGCATGCCATATTTGCACCAAACCCTAACCTAATGGCTTGCCCTTTTGTGCCCACCAAGTGCTTGACAAAATGCCTAGTTATTTTTGCCTTGGCCTATTATTTTGTTTTCCATAGGCCTACCAACTGAATGACATCGTCGCCAGCAACATTGGCATGCCAAATGGCCTACCGATTTTCTTTACCGAGCCAACCTTTGTTCCATACCTTTGTTGTTTACTATACCAATTATCATTAATTGTATATCATATAATGCAATGCCATTGATTCTATTGCTATATGATTTGACTGATATTGAGCTTATTGATGTTGAGGATACCATTGTTACATAATGGTGTCTATTGATATGTTTCTTTCTTATATTGATCCTAATGTGGCTTGACAGAGCTACCGATCCGACAGGGTAGTGGGAATATACTGTTGGCGATATGCATATTGTATTACTGATATCCTAGCTGGGAAGGGTTATGGTCCTGGCCATAAGACCTGATCAATCTTATGTTTACTGATATGGATATTACTGGAGACTGTATGTTCACATATAGTCCATACTGATACTACTAGAGACTATATGATTTCATATAGTCCATCCTTTTTATCTATCTTTCCATATTATACCGAGCCTATGATATACTTATTGACTATTCCTTCATCTTCTGTCATTGATTCTATAAATTGTTCACATTGAGCTATTGACATCGTTGTTCCAACTGTTAACCATTATATTTATTGGCGATGCATATAGATTCACTGAGTATCTTATATACTCACCTTGTGCTTGTTTACCCATTTCAGGAGAGGAGTAGACTGCAAAATCTCATCTTCTGACATCCAGCGGATTTCTGCTCACTGTTGATATATGTAAATATTTTGAATTCTGTATTTTTTGTGTTCATAATCTAGCTGCTCCATGGGGTATGTATGGGTTAGTTAGAGTACATGTATATATATATATGATGATGACTTATGGTATTTAATGCTAATATGATATGTGATGATTGTTATAGCCAACTGCACTAGTTTACAGAAAGAATTACAGAATGAAAGAATAAATGGTAACTAAGTAAAATGAATAATAAATTGATAGTTATAGATTATGCATATGATACTGGGTTCTATGGGTACCGGTCGCCATTGGCATCTTCCGCATCCTAGGACCGACGCGATCCGAAAATGGGTCGTGACACTTAAATTTTGGCCACTTGAAGAATTCAGGTGAGGATGATGTTTTCTTCATTCTTTTGATTCATTTAAGCTATAGAAATGATTATAAACATGATTAAATCGATAGATTTCAAGATTGGATCGAAATTGAAGAAAACCTAAAACTAGGTTTATGTTTGACATGGATTTTATGTATAGGATTCCATAATTCTAATTAATGTTTAAATATGTTAGTTAGGATCCATTTAAGGCTAAATATATGGTAAAATTGATTGTAGAATCGAAGGAAATCGAAGGAAATCGAAGAATACTGCTTTTGCATGTTATAGGCAAATAGGCGTTTTATCGCGTAAATGATTGATTCGTCGGTTCTGGTGAGTTATATGTATATTATTATGCATGTTTAAACCTTTCTTTAATCAATTTGAATCCATTTAAATTCGTGTAACTTTTTGGCCAAAGTGTTTCATTTCAGTTTCCTTTGAATTTTCCTTGAATTCAAGCTCCGATTGTGTTGTTTATTAATATATATAAACCTTGTTTGATAATGCCTTTGTGTTTGTTGCCATTAGGGCTTGAATTCTGAACTTTGGCTTTTGATCAATATGTCCCAAAACTATATTTATTTAGTCCTAAAGTGGTGAACACCAAGTGCTCGACGAAATGACCTTTGTTAATTTCCTTAAGAATCCAATTGTTACCAAATTTGTTGAAATGGGTGACTTTCTTTGTCACTAGTGTAAACATGTCTTCTTGATATATTTTGAACTTGTATCCTAAATGATTTTTGTGTCATTTTTCCTATACTATAATGTTCCTTTGTTAAGGATAATGATCCTATATGTGTTTATTTGCCTAAACAGCTCAAATGAGCTAAAGTTATAGAAATTGAACCTTGTTGATTTTTCTTGCCTATTTGGTATTTTATTTGCTATCTTTAGCCTATTCTAATGTTTTTATGACAGAGCTACCTTATTGATAGGGTAGTGGGTAAATACCATCAGCATTGTGCGCAATGAAATTTCAATGATACCCTAGCTAGGAAGGGTTATGGTCCTGGACATAGGATCTGGTCCACCTTATGCTATTTATATGTTATATTGATAATGATATATGTTTCATGGCCCAATATCTGTTATATATACATGATTTTTATTTCTTACAGTGCTTATACATCTATATTTGATGTCTATAAACTATTTCCCTTAATTTGGTGCTTTGATGTGCTATCCATAAGTCAATTGTTAATACTGTTCAATTATTGTTTCTTACCCAGCTTAATGTATGATAATATATATATGGACTCATTGAGTATGAAAATACTCACCCTTTTAGTGGTTTTATCTTTTCAGGTTAGGAATAGAGCTGGTCCAAGATTTCTTCATCAGTGGATCTAGCTTTGTTGAACTTCTATATATTCCTTGTATATATTTTAGATGCTCCATGGATATGTAAATTATTGGGATGATGTCACAGCCCATTCTCAGGACACGACGGTCCTAGGATGCAGGAGATGCCAGAGGCGACTGGCACCCGTAGAACCCAGTATCACATATAATCAACTATTACCATCAATTTAATATTCAGTTACCTAATTATTATTTATTCTGTCAATCTGTAATCCATCTATAAATTTTACTGCGATTGGTTGTATTATTCATCATATCATGTAATATCATTAATTATACTCCAATATAATCCATACATACATGTTTATAAACTAACTATACCGTACATAACCCATAGAGCAGCTAGGATATGAACATACAAAAATAATACAGTGTTTATATAATTACACTAATATAAAAATACTGCAGAATCCACAGATAGTCAAAATGATGGGATATCTGCCTCCTACTCTGTACCTAGAGATGGGAAACAATGAGAGGATGAGTATATAAGATACTCAGTGAATCTAATATTCATCGACAATAAATATGTACTGGAATATAAATAAGAAATAGGCATATGAGATAAATAAATTAATGTACTCAAGAGATAACAGAATATATAATCAAGTACAGAAGATGACAGCAAAGTCAATACTCATATCAAAGGAAGGTATATCACATGGACAAGACAGATATAGGGTCATGAAACGCATATAATATGTCTCAAACACATATCGATCTCATATTAATAAACATAAGACTGATCGGGTCTTATGGCTAGGACTGATAACCCTTCCCAGCTATGGCATAATAATACAATGGGCACAATTCCGATAGTATATACCCACTATCCTGTAGGGGCGGTAGCTCTTTCAAATCACATCGGAAACAATAGAAACAAGAAACAAGTTAATAGATACCATTGCACAATAATGGTATTAGCAAGTATCAATAATTCATCATCAATCAATTCAAAGAGCAATAGAACCAAAGGAATAGCAATAGCAAGTGATTATACAATGACCAAGGGCTTGCAATCAACAATGGGATGTAACATAAGTTGGTCATATATGAACAAAAAGTTGACGCAATTGGCATGCCATTGTCGATGGTATTCAAATGGTTGGATTTTGAGCTTTGCATTTTAACAAGCACTTGGTGGGCAACTTTGGATGGACAATTTGACAAGGTTTGGTTGCAACTCCAACATTGCCCCAATTATCAACAACAATACACATTATAGGCAATTAAATAGGCATCTGATATACAACAATAAACAACATCAAAATGATCAAATTGGCTTGCAAAACTAAAGGAAAAACAAGACATAATCCAAGGCAAAAATGTCACTTTAATGTTCGGCCAAAATGGCCCTTTTGGAGATCAATTCCAAACTTCAATTTAACACTTTAAGCATGATAAAGGATGCAAAAAAGACTCACCTAGCACACCAAACAAGCCACCAAAATTGATTTGCCTCCAATTTCTTCAAAGTAGGCAAAAATAGCAAACTTCCTCAATTTGCTTTTCTACATCAAACCAACATAAATAATCCATCAATTAACTTCCAATTAACATATTCTAAATTTAATTAGCATAAATTAATCCAATTTCACATAGCTAGTTCATACAACTTAGGTTAGGGTTTGAAAAATTAGGGGAAAATGCTATATTCATCAATTGATGCAATTAAACACATTACCCAATCTAATTAACATCTATAATACCTAAATCAATCATAAAATCAAACAAAACATCATTTTACCTCAAATAAGTGGTTTGGCCGAAATCTTTAAGGTGATTGTTCTTGAAAATTTTTTATTCTCCAAGGTAAAAAATGGATGGAATATGGAAGATATATGCTTTGATTCAAGTTTGCTTTGATTTTCCTTAACAAATTTGAAGGAAAATGGGTGGGAGAATGAAGGGAAATTTTAGGCCAAAAGAAGAAAGGAAGAAGAAGATGAAGAAAATTTTCTAAGTGTGGCTTATATACTAAGTCACAATTGACAAATTTCATTTTTGTCCTTAAACTTTCCTTAAATTATACTTTTGCCACATTTTCTTCTGTAATTTATTCTGACGATTTTGTTGAGATTTGATTCCAAAGTGAAGATTCAAACATCTTATTTTTATTTATACTTTATTATAAAAATAGTTTCAGAGTCGTTCTGAAACTCACACAGTCCAAATTCCACTATACCCCCAAAGTTTCATTTATTTACAATTTTGCCATCACTTACTTTTTCAGTGTTCCTAAACATTTTTCACCTCTTTCTTTTTACTATAATTACACATGAATATATATGATTCTTCACCCCTTAGTCAGAATCAAAAATTCATCTGTCGACCGAACTGTTATTTTCTCGGTAGCTTTATCGACACATTTTTCGAAAAAGTATTTCGTTTGCATGCTAACTGAGTCTCTAAAATTATTTTTAGTCATTTCGATGATTTTAAACCAAATCATGAGAATAAAAGCATTCAATTAAGGTAGGCTTTTCTAGGGTATTACATTCTACCCCCCTTCAAATAAATTCATCCTCGAATTTAAAATAAATGCATACCTCAAAGTTGGAACAGGAATGGATACTTGTCTTTCATTTCCTGCTCGTTTTCCCAAGTGCACTCCTCCATCGACTAATTCCTCCATAGCACTTTACCCATTGGGATTTCTTTGTTTCTCAATTGCTTGACTTGTCGATCCACAATTTCTATAGGTAGCTCCTCAAATGACAAGTCTTCGTTAACCCCAATATCCTGTACCTCCAATACATGCGATGGATCAGATACATACTTCTGCAGCATAGAGATATGGAACACTGGATGAACATGGCTCAAATTTAGTGGAAGAGCTAATTTGTAAGCTACATTGCCAATCTTCTCGAGCATCTCAAATGGGCCTACAAATATTGGTGACAGCTTCCCTTTCTTCCCAAATCTCATAACACCTCTCATTGGTGAGATTTTAAGAAAGACATAGTCACCAACTGCAAAATGAACATCCTTCTGCTTCGGATCGGCATAACTCTAATCTTCAAGCCACATTGCCAATCTTCTCGAGTATCTCAAATGGGCCTACAAATCTTGGTAACAGCTTCCCTTTCTTCCCAAATCTCATAACACCTCTCATTGGTGAGATTTTAAGAAAGATATGGTCACCAACTACAAAATGAACATCCTTCCACTTCGGATCAGCATAACTTTTTTGTCTGCTTAAAGCGGTCTTCATCTGTTCCTTAATGATAGGCACCTTTTCCATCGTCTCCTTAATCAACTCTAGTCTCTCTAACTGTTTATCCCCTGGTTCCACCCAACACATTGGAGATTTGCATTTCCTACCATATAATGCTTCATAAGGAGCCATTTTGATAGAACAATGGTAACTGTTGTTGTAGGAGAATTCAATCAGTGGAAAATATTGATCCCAGTTACCTTTAAATCCAGAACACATAATCTCAACATATCCTCCAAAGTCTAGATAGTCCTCTCTGAGTGTTCATTGGTCTGTGGATGGAAAGCTGTATTGAACAGTAACTAGGTACCTATAGTGTAACACCTCAACCTAAACCCTATAGGGACCCTTAAGGGGGACTTAGGGGGAAATTTTTTCTTTCTTTATAATATGCTTATATGATGTATATATGCATGAAATTGATAGTTATGCATGTTATATGACCTAATTTTAG
>CANXYC010531867.1:0-11067 GCA_948193065.1 Aleurites moluccanus | reverse complement strand
TGAATATTGCTTACATTGACTCTTGATTATTGATATAGAATCTTAAATGTGATTATTTGTTATATGGCTATTCTATGTGAATCCTATTGTTATAATGATATGATTATGAAAGAAAGGCCCACCGATGGGATAGAGTTTACTGCATCGGTATTGTGCACAATGAGTATTCTATGTGGACCCTAGCTAGGAGAGGATAAGGTCCTGGCCATAAAGTTTGATCAACCTTATGCTCAAATTGATTGATTGCTACCGAGATATGTAGCTTTTCTATGTGGATTATATGAATCCAAAATTTTATGTCATACCTCTTCTTATTATTATTGACTCACTGATTCATTGAGTAATGACCTATGTGTTCCATATTTTTTTATTGGCATCATCTCTATCTATTTATTGTAAATCAATATTCTCAAATATATCTTGTTAGCCTTTCTTTATTATTGAAAAGAATTAACCTTATAAGCATGATATATGTATTTTACTCACTGAATTATACTCACATCATTGTGGTTTAATTTTTTTTACAGGAGCGATTTAAATAGTGGCGGTTCTAACTCTCTTTCTTCTTCTCGCTGGGAACCTACATTATCTATGTACGGTTCGGGATATTTTGGACACTGTATCAATTATAGAATTCAGCTCCATGATTTTGGCTTAGATTTTGCCATATAAATTTATAAACACTGAATCAACGATTATTTTGAAATGTAAATATTGAATCTAAATTATAATGAATCTAGTGACGGTTATGTGAATAATTATGGAAGTGTTTATATACATTTTGGTGTATTGGAGTTGAGGGTATAAGGAGTTTTATTGGGAGTGCAATTTTTCTGCATGCTGTGTTTTATTAAAAGACTCAGTTTTAGGTCGGGAATAATATGAAAAATATAGGAAAAACTTTGGCAAATTTTCTATAAATTCTTGAGTAGCGATTCTACAGGTGTAGGTGGCCTTATGTCTTCTCTGTACCCTAGGACCGTCACATCCCAAAAGTGGGATATGACAATAGAGTTGTAATGGGTGCTATATCAAGACTTAATGGTGGAAATTAGTGAAGAATTCAAGATGTGGAATTTATGAAGAAGTGAAACTTTGATTAAGGTAAATTTTAAAACTTAGTTTTTAATTTATTTTGATGAGTTATATGATTAGAATAGCTAAGGAATTAAAGTACTTGAGTTGAATATATGATGATATATGGATTTAGGAAGTAGAAGGAAAATAAATAAGATAGGGTTTAATTTTTGAAGATTATGTGTTAAGAATTAATCAATTTAAACAAGATAGCTATAAGGATTTTAGAAATTTTAAAATTTGCATTGGAGCAAAATGTTACACCTCAATTTTCATGATCTTAAAGAAAGATTTTAAAAAAGTGTAAAACATAAAAGTTATAGATTATGTCTTAACTATATACCTCAAGAATGATTTTACAAAATTTGATGTGTATAAAAAGATATTAATCCTCAAGTATGATTGGTCAGGTTGTTAATCTTGCAGGAAGTCCAGATTTGTTTATTTAATTTGATAACCTTAGAACACGAATTAGACAAAGTGTAAAATATGAAAAATTTTCAACTATGTGTGAACTAAATGCCTCTAGATAAGTTTCTGTCCAGATTGAGTTTACATAGAAACATAGTAGATTTTAAATATTCACCAAAATTTGTATAATGCATATATATTAATCTAAATTTTGGATATGTTGTAACTTCACATGTCTAGTTTAACTAGGAAAAAGAATTGAAATGATTGGACATTTGTAGCTAAAGATATAAGTAATTGAATAAGGGCTGCCAATGTTATTAACTAATTAAAATTTCTAAGTAAAAACCCTAGATTTAGAATTATAAGGTTTCAATTCAAATTAAGTTCTATTTATAGCATTATATGTTGGATGAGTACTAAATCAAGTATAATAATATTTTTAGAATCAAAGGAAGTTGATGAAAGTAGTGGAGATAATTATACTAACTTATTTTGACAATAGAAGTAAAGGATTGCTTTTGGGATTTTTTTTACAACTAAGGTGAGTAATAGATACACTATTATACTTGTATTTGAATTCCATTGAATTTTTTATGAGCCTTAATTAATTGAGTTTGCTTATTAAATTGTGAATTGAAGTCTCAATTGATTTTATTCTTGTTTGACCAAATCACTCATTAAACAATTGATATTGGAATTGATATCTTTCTTTGTCTTCTTTTAATGTGAATTATACCTTTATGTGATCCTAATGAAAAGAAATGACAAAAATGTCCTACTGATGGAGTAAGAGGTTAAAATACATCGGAGATGAATTGACAAAATATATGGCCCTAGCAAGGAAGGGTAAATCCTAGCACTACTATTATTATGAATTGATAGATATTGTATACAATGATATGTGGACTCTAACTAAGAAGGGGTTAATTGTTCTAGTCATAAGGTCTTATCAATCTTATGTATTATGTGGGGGAGTATGCCTTGGTACTGGCCTCTGCTCTCAATTTATTTATTTTTATGTGGACCTAAATTTTTTTCATTGAATTTCAATATTAATAAGTTCATGTATTTGTCATGACCCACTTTTGGGCCGCGACGGTCCTAATGCACGGATAGACTTAAGGTCACCGAAAACCCGTTGAACCCATGAACAATCCATTTATCAATCATTCAATCAATATTAATTTATTAATCAATACTTAAATCCCATTTATTACTTATAAATTTTACAGAAAATTTGTCAGAGTTTTTTTTGTAATTTTAACCTTAATCCCGACCCAAAACCGAGTCTCTCAAAAATTACACAGCTTGTACTAAAAATTATTTTACACTCTCAATAATTTTCCAACCTTATACCCTCAACTTCATGGTTCAACAATCATACATAGCACTTCTAAATCTTTTTCAAAACATGAAAATTTCATTTTATTATTTACCTTTATCACTGTCTTTATCACTTTATTATCATTGACATTTTCAATCATTATGCATTACATATTATATTTTGAATGTTACTGTAATATTAAATATTTCACTGTTCATACATCATTATAATACTCAGTCATCCAATTATATACAGTAGCATGGAGTTCTAAGAATTTTCACTAATGACCTTTAACAAATACAATTCTACCTCGATGTACTTGACATCCCAAGTCATAAAAGCAATTGACTTGGAATCAGCTTCCTCTAACACATCCCTGTAAAAATTATAAACCACTAATTTGGTGAGTATAAAATATTCAGTGAGTATGCATACATCATTATATATGAGATATAAGTATATGGTAATAAAATATCAATGGTAAGCAATAAGATATAAGTTTGGAATTAATGATCAAGTAAACAGTACTCGTATCATGTAAATAAGACAGATAAAGGGATGGACTATATGTAAACATACAGTATCCAGCAGTATCAGTATGAACTATATGCGAATATACATTCTCCAGTAGTATCAGTATCAGTAAGCATAAGGCTGATCAGACCCTATGGCCAGGACCATAGCCCTTCCCAGCTAGGACATCAGTAATACAATGTGCACATCGCCGACACTATATTCCCACTACCCTGTCGGAGCGATAGCTCTGTCAAATTCACACGTAAATAGGCCAATGGAAATCAATAACAATATCAAGTATTCATTAGGAATATTACGGTACAATGACTTTCAATACACGGGTTTACTTATTAGTCAGTACACAAAAGGCATTTCAATATCAATAGCAATCAAGAAATATGGAATAATTTCAATCTTTAGGAAGATCAAAGAATAATCAACAATAACAATTGGTATTTAATCAAGAAGGAAATATACTCATTGGGTCAACAAATCAAAATATGAATATGCATAACGATGTATATATTATTCACCTTAGCTTATAACTTATACATTTCCCTTTTTCTTTATCCTTGATTATTTGTCTTATATCTTTTGGTACTCATCATGTCTCTTATTTATTGTCAACTCTACAGATCCAATTATTTTTATTTAGATACTATTTAACATAAACTTACATTACTTATATTTATATTAAAGTAAATTCCTTAAATTTCTAAGTTACTAGGATTTTGCCTATAAAGAACCTTACTGGCAGCCTGTGTTTTATTACTCATATCACTCGTTACATTTATCCAATTGCTTCAATTCTTATTCTTAATTAAACTTAACATATAACGTTCTAACATGTCCAAATTTCACATTAAACTCATTACTATACAATTTAAGGTGTTAATTTAAACTTAAACTTATAACCAGCACTGCTACCCTGCATTTTGTCTGAAATCCTATTCTGGCAGATTCTGTCATTTTGCTAATAACTCAATCAATACTTAACCAATTTCTATAATTTCTTTTCCTATTGAAAATAGACACATAAAATTATAACATATTCAAATTTTTGAATTTTTGGGTCACTATACAATTATTAGTGAATTTCCAAAATTAAATTATTGCCCTAAAATCTCTATCCAGACATACCCTGTTTCTATGCCTATAATTAATTTCATACTCATACAATTATAAAACCATTTTACATACATTTAGATAACACATAAATGAACATTTTTAATTTTTAATACTTTCTCTAATTCAAAATTTAAGGTCCTCAAATTAATAGAATTTTATAACCTATGTTCTGTTAAATAGTCATTCTGAGCAGTCTATACTTATTACCTAATATCTCATAAAACACAATTCCAATTACAAAACCCTTTTACATTACTATATATAAGACATAAATGAACATTTTTTATGTTGAATATTTCTTCTAATTCTGTCTCTATCAGTATGTACAATAAAAACACAGTAACATTCTTCCATAACCCTAATTCCAAGCAAGTCACAGTTTTTACTCAATAACTCTTTCCTTACTTAGAACTTCAAAAATTCCTTTTACAGAAGTTTAATTAACATATATATATACAAATTTCATGTTTTAACCATCCTCAAATTCAGTCTTTAAAATTTCAGAATAATAGTCACAAGTTACTGCCATCAAACAAATTTCAGAAACTGTATAAACCCTAACTCATTCCTTACATTTTCAACTTAATTACCTCAATTATTTGCCAAATCATGCTATAGAACTCTTAAATACAATTAAAAATGATAAGTTTAGAATTATTACCTCAAATCAAAATACTTGAATCCCACCTCCTTTTGCTCCACCAAAAGCTTGAACACTACTTTTCTATCCTATTTTCTTCATAAATCTTCTTTTTTCTTCCATTTCCTATCTATTTTTGGTTGATTCTTTGGAAAGGTTGGAAGATATATTTCTTTAGCTTTTCTTCCCTCCATGTTTCGATTCGCTTCTCCAAAAATGGCAGCCAACATATAGTTCTCATCTTTTAAAAAGCAAACAAAAATAGAAGATAAAAAAAAAAAATAATAGAAAATTCTAGAATTTGGCTTATTTTGCACCTATTTAATTATTTAATAAATCAATTAATCATTTTTCTATAAAAAAATCACCTCATCCACCATAATGGCCGGCCACGTTGGCCTATTTCTAGAAAGGGTGGGTCCCACAACTTTGTTTAATTGCACTTTTGGTCCAAAATTTTTCTTATTTGTATTTTTGACCTCAAAACTTTCTGTAATTTATTTTGTCTATTCTATTTAGATTCAACCTCAAGTGTAGGGAGTGAAATACCTTATTTTAAGTTGTTCTATTATTTAAAAATAGTTCTGGGTCATTTCGGGATCCCAGACAGTGGATTTCCAAAATTGCCACTAAAATTGCCTTTATTTATAATTTTGTCGTTACTCTTATTTTCAGTGTTCCAAAATATTTTTCAACTCTTTCTTGTCACCATAATTTCACATAAAATTAACTTATTTAATCTCCCCAAGTCTGGGTCAGAAATTTTTAAATTAGCCGGACTGCTATTTTTCCGATTGTATTTTCGACACCGATGATTTCCGAAAAATTTTTGCATTTGCTTTCTAACTATGTCTCTAAAATTATTTCTCATCATTTCAATGCTTTTAAACCATAAACTGAGAATTAAATCATGCATATATGATGGGGATTCCTAGGGTATTACAGTATTCCATGTGAAATTAGTATCAAAGTAACTTATTCGCTTGTTGATTGCCTTAATTAACCATTTACATTATTTACCTCAAATGTTATTCATTTTATTTGACTAATGAACCTTCAAATTTGGGACAATAATTTACAATGTAAAAATGTTAGTTGATGGAGTCTCTTGTTTACTCTTTAGAATGCTCAATGAGTTTTGAGGTGTAGATAAATATTGACAATAAATATATAAATATTTATGACTTTGTAGAATAGAAGTAAATTGGGTAACTCAATATATGTATATGATATTTAATTTCATATTATATGAACATAATTATTATCATATGTGAATATTGATTCAATTGGATAATGTGATTGGAAATTATGAATGAAATTTTTTATTGAAAGAATAAGATTGATTTATAAGTGTTATTTTTCCATGCAGGTTGTGTTGATACTATTCACATTAGGAATTTATTTAAAATTTAAGAGGAAACTTTGCTAAATTTCAACTAAGAATAATGTGATTAAGGATACTATAGGTTACTGATAGCATTAAACTTTTCTGTACCCTAAAACCGTCACATTCCTAGAGTGGAAATGTGACAATTTCAAACATATAAATCTAATATAAATTATTTATATATCAGTGAATCATCATAACTACCGAACTATATTTTTACCATTTGATTTTTTTTCACTAATATTATCTAATCGTAGAAATGAATAAGAAAAAAATAATAATAACATTACATAATTTTTTTAATTTATCATTTAGCATATTAATAATAAAACATATATTTTATTGCAAACAAACTAAATCACTTAGCAAAAACCATCTATAAATAAGAAATGTTTGTCTTAGATTATCAAATAAAAAAAATCCAAAGCAGTTAATTTTAATTTGAGACTGTTATTATGTAAAAGTGTAAAATGAATAAAACAAAAAAAAAATGAATTTAATTTATAAAACTTTAATAAAAAAAACATGCATGTAATGAAGCCATTGATGTGAAAACATAAAAATAATCTTAATATATGTATAGATAAAATCAATTTTGGATCCATTGTTCATCCGCGCACCACTTTATATATTATATATTGATAAGTAGACATACACAAAGGTATAAATGCATATGCAAATGAAAAAATAAAAGCTTAATAATTATTATAAAAACACAATATAAATTATTAAAAATAAATGACAAATAATATAATAATTTTTTTTCTAAACAAAGCTGATATTATTGTACAACTGAAAATGCAAGAATCAACTATTCACAGCCCAAGTAATAAATAAATTTTTTTTAAAAAGATGGATATAAAAATTTTATTCATCAAACTAAAAAGAGATTTTAATTTAACATCTAGCAAAAATAAAAACAAAGACAAATAACAACTTTATAAAAAATAAAAAATAAAATATTTGAAACCAACAAATAAATGGCATATAAAAGCTACAAATAAATTTTAAAATATATGCTTTAAAAGAAATACTTACAGAGCAAGAATACAGGCTATAAATACATGGATATTCTTCTGCGTTTATAGTAAAAAAAAACATCTAATACAGTTTCAGGTGACCATACAAAATTACTTGTTATAACAGTTAATATTATTAAAATCACGGAAACAAACATCACAACTGGATATTTTCAACTTATCTATCTATATTATCTAAATGTGGACATCTTTCAAAATCATAATTAAATAAAATATTAAAAATTAATATTTCTAATAAAAAAAATTGATATTATTGAAATTACAGGAATAAACATCACAATTGGATATAAACACACATTAATTTCACATGTTCTCATATTGTTAAAAATTACTTTTACTTGTATAATAACATGCTAATCCACATCTCACTAATTTAGTCAAAATTCAAAACAACACTTATAATATTTCATTTTTCACATTAAAATTTAAAAAAAAACATAACTGCATTAACATAAAAGCCCTAATTGAGTATAGACATTTTTCAAAATTATAATTAATAAAATATTAAAAAATTGAAATTTTCAATCAAAGAAATGATGGATTATTCATTCTACCAAATAAGTTATTAATCTCTTGCATCATTTTTTTTATATTTGGTTGCCTAATCAAAAGCATTCAACATTTTTAAAAAATTATAATTAAATAAAACAAAAAAAAAAAATTCACATCTACAATCACAAAAATGGCAGATTATTCATTATGCCTGATTAATGATTAGTCTCTTTTATCAATTAATTATATTTAATTGTCTAATCAGAATCATCCAACCAAATAAACTCATAATTTAGAAAAAAAACACAATCTTATGTGTGAATATATATACAAAAAAAATTCAATTACATTCTATTCTATTTTCATATCAATTAGACAACAATCTACAAAATTTAATGTCATACACCTGGAGAACAAAAACTGAGAATAAAAACCCAGAACAACAATGAGCAATTGTCATGTATATAGCTAACAAAGCCAAATACATAAAAGAGAAATTCATTACATAAAATCCAAACACCAAATCATTCAACCAAAATGCTAAAAATAAAACAACTTGGTAACAGAACACAGTAACCACAATTCGTCTACTAGTAGAGCAAATCAAAATAATCAGAATAAGACATCCAAATAATTTTTTTTTTTTAAAAAGGCCAAAGAGATACAACCAAAATACAAATGCATACAAAAACAATCAAAACCATGAAATATCTTCCACTCTCACTCCCGATGTTTCTGCAAGAAAAATATAACACAATTAATATTATTCAACCACCAAATTAAACTTATTAGAAAATATTTAAAGAAAAAACGTGGAAAGAAAATTCTATAAGAAGGACAAAACACATGTACCTCGAAAGAGAATGAAGCAACACAAAACGAAAAATCAAGAACGACATATTCCTCCACCAGAGGAAGCACAGTGCATACAACAAAAAAATACTGAAAATACAATAATTTTTTTCAGATATAAAAATAGCAATTGTCAAGAAACACCTCCAATGGAAGAAGAAACACGCATACACTACGAAAAATATAGAAAATATAATAAATTTTTTAGATCCAAACAAAATATTTCCCTCCGCCGAATATGCTCAACAATGAACCACCCAAACAAAATCTATTATAACACCTTTAAAAGAAAAAGAAAATGGAAACAAAAAATAGGCCAAAATCTTTGCAAGATGAAAACCTAAAATAAAAAATAGGAGTGTAAACAAAACTGAAGAACACCGTTTCTCCATTTTAAAAAGAAATCTTCAATAAGCAGATGATAAAACAAAATAAATTACAAAATATAGAGAACAAAACTGAGAGAAACTGAAGCAAGAGAGCTATGACAGTGTCACAGCCTAACTTTAGACTATGACGGTCCTAGGGTACGGGTAATGCCTAAGCCACCAATACCTCGAAGAACCCATGCTTCTACTTTTACATTCATAACTTAACCTATGATACATTTTAGGTGATAATTTTTTTAAAACATTATATTATTCATGTTAATTACATCAAATACATACCATTTACACCTTTAGAATCAATTAAACATCAAAATCACACAATGTGTTCTTCATCCTATATTTCTGCCATTTCATTTTTTTTAACCAAATGAGTTTGTTTCTTCCATTTAACTACAAATTCATATCATTTGCATCATTTAAACATCATATGAACTAAAGGAAACATCAAAACATCAATTAGATTCCAAGTTTTTCCTATTAGGGTTTCAATCCATCAAATTGAATTCTAACCATACAAAATTGATTATAATCACTAATAAACATCAAGGAATATCATATGAACTTAATGAAATCAAAAGAACTTCAAAACTAACAACTTACCAAAAATTCTTCAAAAACTTCTTTGGATTAATTAGTTGTCTAAATGAGTTTTTCCTTTGATTCTAAGGTTAGAATGGTGTCTACAAGGTAGGAATTAGTCTAATTCCACTCAAAAATGGAAGAAAACTATAATCTTTGGTGGAGGAAAGGTGCGGCCGAAACCTTGAAATGAAGAACAATGGAGTTTCTGAAATTTTAAAGGTTTTGGAAGACAATAATGGTGAAGTGGTGGTAAAAATCTATTCAAATATCAAAAATTTGATCAAATGGTTTAGGTTTATGGTAACTTTGGTGAAACCTAACCATCCAACCATCCATTTTGCTTACTTTAATGCTATTTGTCCATCCAAAGTCAACATTGGTGGCTAATACATACATTTTCCCTACCAAATCAAAAACTAATGGCAAAAATCCAATGCTTTTAGCTTATGATAGCAAATTTGCATCCTACTGATCCAACCGTCTATTTCTTCATCATTTGATCCAATGGCTAGATTTAATCAAGCCTAAACTAATGTCATAAGGTTGCATACATAGTATAATTCCATACCTTAAAGGAAAATACTATAATGCCCTTAGTGCAACCGAAGCACCTCAAGCACCTCATTGAGGAGCTTACCCGGTACAATTTCAATTGGGTTTATTTTTCCATCAAATCTTCAAATAAACTAAATAACACCATTTACATTCCATTAAATCATTTTATACTTCTAATATGACGATAATTCCATAAGAACTCGAAGGGCTGCAAAATGACCATTTTGCCCCCAATTCACAAAATTTCAAGTTTCTTCCAATTTCTTCCTAACAGCCTTTGATGTACTTTTACATGTGTAAAACTGTCTAAAACATGCATATTCATTCAATTTAAGCCATAACATGCATCATACATAACATATAAGTAGACAAAGAAAACCTTAGGTTTGCCCTTTTAAGCTTATGTTCTAAGCTTTTAAGCTAGGGTGTTACATTCTACCCCCCATTCAATTAAATTCGTCTTCGAATTTACTTAACGTATAAGGTAAAATAATAACCTAAATTAACAAATAAGGAGGGGTATCTCTGTCTCATCTCAGCTTCACTCTTCCAAGTGCACTCCTCTATTGTCCTATTTCTCCATAAGACTTTGACCATAGGAATGCTCTTATTGCAAAGTTGTCTAGTCTGCTGATCAATTATATCAATTGGCACTTCTTCATAAGCTAACT
>CANXYC010531827.1:0-10716 GCA_948193065.1 Aleurites moluccanus | reverse complement strand
GACTAATAACCCTTCCCAACTAGGGCATCAATATCAATGTGCACATTGCCGATAATATGTACCCTCTACCCTGTCGGTGCGGCAGCTCTGTCAAACCACATTTTAGTCAATATAAATGAATAACATGTCAATAGACACCATTATGCAATAATGGTATCAGCACTGTCAATATAATCAATATCTTTCAAATCAAATGGCATTTGAATCAAAGGCATTGCAATATATAATATACAATCATGGATAAGGGTTATGGTAAACAATAAAGGTATGGAACAAAAGTTGGTTCGACAAGGAAAATCGGCGGGCCAATTGGCATGCCAACGTTACTGGCGATAATGGCATTCAAATGGTAGGCCTATGGAATACAAAGCAATAGGTCAAAGGCAAATGAACTAGGCATTTCATCAAACATATGGTGGGCATACAATGGCAAGCCAATAGGTTAGGTTATGGTGCAAAATTGACATGCCCAATTCAACAAACATCAAGCTATATTGTCAACAATGGTATAGGTATCAAAGAAACACATTAAATAACATCAAATGAGGTCAAATTGGCTATAGAAATCATGAAGAAAACAAGCAAAAAAAAAGGCATGGTGAATAGTACCATGCATTCGGCCAAAATTCACTTTCAAGACAAGGATTCCAATTTCAATTCTAACATATTTGGCATGTAATTTGATGCATATTAGACTCACCTAATGCTTCAAATAGCTTTGGAAACTTGATTTCCAACCAAATTCTCCAATTGAGCTATATAGAACAGTTTGATCCAAACTTCAATTATACATCAAATAAATCATCAATTAATCACCTATTCACATCAAATTAACCTATTCTAGCATCAATTAATACAATCAAATACTAAATCATCAAACCCTTTCTTACAACTTCAAATTAGCTAAGTAATTTAGGCATTCCTATCAATTAGCATCAATTGATGCAATATAACTACAAACCCATCAAATTCAATCTAATTAACATCTAAATAAACCATTAAAACCAACAAAACACATTCTTACCTCAAGTTGGATGATCCACCTGAAATCTTCCCTTCAATATACCTTGAATTCCTTTGCTCCTTTCTACAAATTGATGGTAGGAATAGGTGAAACTAGGTTAATATTCAAGATTTCTAAGAATTTGCTTAAGTAATTTGATGAAGAAATAAAGAAATTTGAAGAAAAAGAAGAGAAGAGTGGTTCAGCCTAAAGAGAGCAGAAGAAGAAGAATGAACAAATTTTCCTAAGTGTTTGATATATAGAAAAATCATATTGGCAAATTACAACTTAATCCCCGAACTTTCGTTAGTTACACTTTGGTTCAAAATCTTCTGTAATTTATTCTGCCAATTTTGTTTGAATTTAGAATTCAAATTGGGGAGTTAATAAGCTTATTTTAATTTATACTTATTTATAAAAATAGTTATGGAGTCATTCTGTCCCGACCGACCAATTTTCACTATTCACCTTAAACTTTTATTTATTTACGATTTTGTCATTAGTTACTTTTTCAGTGTTCCTAAATGATTTTCACTTCTTACTTTTTACCAAAATTACACATAAATTATAGTGATCTTTTACCCCCAAGTCAACTTCAAAAATTCTTTTGTTGACTGGACTGCTAATTTCTCAACAGTGTTCCCGACACCGCCACTTTCCGAAAAAGTATCAAGTTCGCTTTCTAACTGTGTCTCTAAAATTATTTTCCATCATTTCAAGACTAATGAACCATATTCTAAGAATTAATTCATTCATGAGAGTTAGAAATTTATAGGGTATTATAGGCTTTATGATCTCTATACGGTGGAGCCTTCTGCAAAAGTAATTTGGAATGTTTTAGAATTCAAGTATCAAGCTGAGAATGAAGGTACAAAGAAATTTTTAATTTCTAAATATTTTGATTACATGTCTGTGGATGACAAGCCAATCATGGCACAAGTGCATGAGTTGCAGGTCATTGTTAATTAATTGAGGGATGAAAAAATTGAACTTCCCGAACCTTTCCATATAGGAGCTATAATAGCCATGGTTGTCAAAATCAAATCGGACTAGACCGACCAATCAAACCATAAAAACTAAGAATCGAACCAAAGATTAGTATAGTCAGCCCTAAAAATTGATTAAAAACCAGTGAACCAATCGATTAACCAGTGAACCAGTCAAATCAGACCAATTTTTCTGGTTCGAGCGAGTTAGATTTTTTTTTATTTTTTTATTTTTTTATTTTTTTATTTTTGATCAAAAATAATAAATGTCAAACTATATTTATTTTTATTATATATATAATAAATGTCAAATTAAATATACATATATATGTATATCATTTTTTTCCCAGTTTAACTGGTTTGACCTGACCCTTTGACCCTCTGCCTTCACTGGTTCTTTAACCGGTCCGGTTATGAAAACATTGATAATAGCTAAGTTGCTTTCATCTTGTAAAGGACACAGGAAGAAGATTTTGCATGACTCCAAAGATATCACTTTGCAGTAAATTCAAAAACATCTTCAAATCAAGAAGGAATCGAGGATGAGAGACAACAGTGAAAACTCTTTTGGCAATACAAAAGTAAATTCCGTGAATCAGTCTAAGAATTCCAACAAAAGCAAGCAAAATAATAAGAATCATTTTGGCCCCAAAAGGGATCAAGGAAAATTTAAGAAACCAAAGAGTGGAAGTTGTTTTATTTGTGGAAAACCTGGTCATTTTGCTAGGGATTATAGATTTAAGAAAGGTCAGAAACCAGAAGTCAACTCCGTTGAGGGAGATGATAATATAGTTGCTACTATAAGTGAAGTGAATGCTATATTTGGCAAGGTTTCTGGTTGGTGGTACGATACTTGTGCTACCATCCATATTTGCTATGACAAGACACTATTCAAGATTTACAAAGAAGTCACAGATAGGAAAGAGATTCAAATGGGAAATGAAATTCATTCTAAGATGAAATTCATTCTAAGGTACTTGGAAAGGGAAATGTGGAACTCATTTTCACTTCGGAAAATAAAGCCACTCTTACGAATGTTCTTCATGTTCCATATATGAATAGAAATTTAGTGAGTAGGAATCTCTTTTGCAAACCTAGAATTAAATCTTTATTTGAATCCGAGAAGTGAATTTTATCCCAAAATGAAACTTTTATTGGAAAAAGCTATTCTGCCGAGGGGATGGTCAAATTATATGTTGTTGACAATAATTGTAAAATTAATAAAGATAATGCTTTTGTTTATATTGTTGATTCTTATTCATTATGGCATGATAGATTAACACATATTGAAACTAACACCATTAAAAGAATGGTTAAGTATGGCTTAATAAATTATCATTTTGATAATTTTAATAAATGTGAAATCTATGTTAAATAAAAAATGACTAAGAAACGTTTCAAAAGTATTGAAAGACATACTAATTTATTAGATATAATACATTCTGATATATGTGAATTAAATGGCATGTTAACAAGAGGAGGTAATAAATTTTTCATCAATTTTATAAATGATATGTCTAGATTCACATATGTATATTTGTTAAACATAAAAATGATGCTTTTAATGCTTTCAAGACATATAAAGCAGAAGTTGAAAAACAATTAGGAAAGAAAATTAAAATTTTAAGAAGTGATAGAGGAGAATACTTTTTTAATGAATTTAACTTGTTTTATGAACAACATGGCATAATCCATGAATGTTTAGCACCTAGAACACCTAAACAAAATGGATTAGTAGAAAGAAAAAATAGAACTTATCTAGAAATGATAAATGCTATGTTGTTGCATGCTAAATTGCCTTATAATTTGTGGGGAGAAGCTTTATTGATTGCTTGTCATGTTTCAAATAGAATTCCTTCTAAAAAAATCAAGATCTCTCCATATGAGTTATGGAAGGGAAGACAACCTAACATTAGTTATTTTAAAGTGTGGGGGTGTCTTGCATATTGCAAAAATAATGATCCTTAAAGGACAAAGTTGGGAGCTAGAGGAATCAAATGTACATTTGTAGGTTATGCCTCAAATAGCAAAGCTTATAGACTTCTTAATTTGGAGTTTAATGTCATAATAGAATCTTGAGATGTGGAGTTTTTTGAACACTTATTGGCTTCAAGAGATAATATTCATCCTCTAACTAATGAAAAATCATAAGTGGAAATATCTCAAGAGGTTGGTGAGTAAACTAATATTCCTTTGATTGGAGAGCAATCTAGTTCACAAGAGGTTGGTGAGCAATCTCATGAATTAAGGAAAAGTATTTGTGTTCGAAAAGCAAAAACATTAGGAACAAATGATATTGATTCTCAAAGTATTTCTTTTTACCTTGTAGAAGGAAATATTAAGAAAGTTTTAAGAACTATTCTTCTTGTTCTTTAAGTGGAAAATGATCCTAAAATGTTTAAAGAAGCTATAGCTTCTCGTGATGCTGCTTTCTAGAAAGATGCTATTAATGATGAGATGTATTACATTATGTCAAACCACACTTGGGAACCTGTCGATTTACCTCCTGCTTTTAAACCTATTGTCTATAAATGGGTATTTTATGGAAAGTATCATATAGATGGTACTCTCCAAACTTTCAAAGCAAGGTTAGTGGCTAAAGAATTTCGACAAAAGGAAGGAATATACTACTTTGATACATAAGCTCCTATGGCCAGGATCACATCCATTAGAATGGTTTTTGCTTTAGCGTCAATTTTTAATCTTTATGTTCATCAAATGGATGTTAAAATGACATTCTTATTTGGAAATCTCGATGAGGAGGTATATATGGAACAACCCGAAGCGTTTATTCAACTGGGAAATGAATATAAAGGGTGTAAACTTGTTAAATAATTATATGGTTTAAAGCAAGCTCCAAAACAGTGGCATAAGAAATTTGATGCAACAATTCTTTCTAATGGATTTATTCACAATGTTACGGATAAATGTATTTATCTCAAAACTTTTGATGACTATTTAGTGATAGTTTGCCTTCATGTCGATGATATGCTAATAGTAAGTAATGACATAAAATGAATTGTAGAAACAAAGAGATTTCTATCTTCAACATTTCAGATAAAAGATCTTGGGAAAGTTGATACCATACTAGGTATTAAGGTAAAAAAAGAATAGCAAGGGATGTATATTGAGTCAATCTCATTATATAGAAAAAATACTGAAGATATTCAGTCACTTAAAAACCAAAGAAGCAAATACCCTATTTGACCCAAGTATAAAATTAGTCAAAAATACTGAAAGAACAGTAGCTCAATTAGAGTATTCAAGTGCTATAGGAAGTCTTATATATGCAACGCAATGCACAAGACCTGATATAGCATTTGCAGTTAGTAAATTGAGTAGATTTACTAGCAATCTAAGTTTGGAACATTGGAAGGCTATTGAAAGAGTTATTGGGTACCTTAAACGGACTAAAGATTATGGCCTATAATACTCAAAATTTCTTGCTATTTTAGAAGGATATACTGACGCAAGTTGGATATCGAGTTTAGGAGATAGTAAATCCACTACTGGTTAGGTGTTCACCTTGGAAGGTGGTGATATTTCTTAGAAGAGCAAGAAACAAACATGTATAACACAGTTAACTATGTAATCAGAATTTGTTGCTTTAGTAGAAGTAGGAAAAAAGGCTAAGTAGTTGAGGGACTTTTTATTAGAAATCCATTGACTTCTAAGAGTGTAAATTCAATTTCTATCCTTTGTGATAGTCAAGCCACTTTAGCTAGTACATATAGTAAATTATACAATGGAAAGTCAAGACACATAAGTCTTAGACATGATTTTGAGAGGAAATTAATCAAGAGTGGGATTATTTCACTCACGTTTGTGAAATCAAGTATGAATTTGGTTGAATCATTCATCAGAACTTTTACAAGAGAAGTTGTAAGATCAACATCAAGAGGGATGGGGCTGAAGCTCCTTAAATAAAGATCCACCAATGATAGAAACCCTACTCAACATTATGAAATGAGTAATGAAGAGTTCAAAGAGTAAAAATAAATCATTAACATGTAGAGTGGATTAACACTTTGAAAAAACTTTACTAGTCCCATCTAAAGATGTTAAAGTGCTGGTTGTCGCTTAATGAAGATTGAGTTAATTATACTCTTAATGAAGTTCAATCAAGATAGTACAAGTATCTCAAATAGTAACAAAGATACTATAAGAACTTCATCTATATGAACTTGGAAGTGGTGCAGCTTCGATTGAGAGTTGGAGTTTCTCTCATAAAAGTTCATGAATTCTAGATCAGCTCATGGTCTTATTAGAGCTGAGTTTTGTGTTTATATGTATGATGCTACAGATGTTGTCACAAGAAATAACAAGTTAAAAGCTTTTATGCTACTTGGAAGTCCGACTTTATCCTGTGGTATTTATATTAAGGTAATATTCAAATCAAAATATATATTGCTATATTCATAAATACAGTTTGATCTTTTGGAGAAATTTTTTATATTTGAATAAGTGGGGATTGTTATAAATTGTTCAAATAAAAAAGAAGAAAAGATAGATTTTAATTTACTAAAGGTTATGTTCTAAAAGTTGTGTCTATACTAAAGGTTGTGTTCCAAAAGATATGTCTATACCAAAAGTTGTGTCTATTTCTAAAGTTACAACTTTTGAGTTTTTTATTTTATTTCTTTTACACTAAAAGTTGCATCTATTCCTAAATATTGTAACTTTTGGATTTTCTATTAAAAATGTGTGATTGTTGAGATCATTTTGTGATGTTAAAATGTTAAAAAATTAATAAAAGTTAAGAATAATTTTTAGATACAATTTTCTTTTCTTCAAATCTAAAAGATCAAATTTTATTTCTCATAATTCCTAACTTGAAGTTTTTCACTATTTGCTTAGTGTAAAATTTCTTAAGGCTTGCCATCTCCACAAAGGCTATTTGCATTTAATTCCATAATAATCTCAAGAAGGAGAGGGAATAAATATCGCTTTTAGGAAAACGGATTTACGTATTTCAAACTATATTCTTCTTAAACTTATTTGTGTTCTTGCCTATAATATTTATATATATATATTATATCTTTTATTCTTGATTATTTTATCTCCTATTTTAATAATATTTCCAACACTTATCATCGACATGGATGTTATGGATGGCAAATTCAACACCTTTCTTCTGCTATCGATACTGGGATGGCAAACTTAAGGACCAATAATGGCTTAATCACCATCGAACAAAGCCGTAATATCCTAGGAAGTCTCATCTTGTATGTATGAATTGATTCTCAGTTTATAGTTTTAAAATATTGAAATGATTGAAAATAATTTAAGAGACACAGTTAGAAAGCAAATGCAATACTTTTCCGAAAATCGTCGGTGTTGGAAACACTGCCGGAAAAATAGCAGTCCGGCTAAATTAAGAATTTTTGACCCATACTTGAGGGGATGAAATAAGTTAATTTTATGCGAAATTATGGTGAAAAGAAAGAGTTGAAAAATATTTTTGAACACTGAAAATAAGAATAATGGCAAAAGTATAAATAAAGGCAACTTTAGGGGCAATTTTGGAAATCCACTGTCTGGGATCCAGAAATGACCCAAAACTATTTTTAAAGGATAGAACAACTTAAAATAAGGTATTTCACTCCCCACACTTGAGGTTGAATCTAAACAGAATAGACAGAATAAATTACAGAAAATTTTGGGGTCAAAAATACAAATAAGAAAAATTTTGGGCCAAAAGTGCAATTAAACAAAGTTGTGGCACCCACCCTTTCTAGAAACCAGCCAAGGTGTCCGGACATAATGGTGGGGGATGGATTTTTTTGATAAAAAAATGATTAATTATTTTATTACTTTATTGAATAGGTGACAAATCACCAATTCTAGAAAATTCCATTATTTTGTCTTCATTTTTATTTTTAGTTTGGCTTTGTACAAATAAAAGAGGATGGGACATAAGGAATGGGGAAGTTGTAGCTGAACCAAATGGAAGGAGAAAAATCAAAAAGAAGTCTTCTAATTTTTCCATAGAAATCAACCAAAAATAGCTAGGAAATTGAAGAAGGAAGATGAGGGAAGAAAAGAAATTGGTATTCAAGCTTTATGGAGGAAGAAAGAAGATGGAATTTGAGAATTTAATCTAAGGTAATGATTCTAAACTTATCATTTTTAATTATATTTAAGAGTTCTATAGCATGATTTGGCAACTAATTGAGGTAATTAAGTTAAAAATTTAAAGAATGAGCTAGGGTTTATATAGTTTCTGAAATCTGTTTAATGGCAGTAAATTATGGCTATTATTCTGAACTTTTAAAGACTGAATTTGAAGATAGTTAAAACATAAAAATTTTAGATAAATATGTTAATTATATTTATGTAAAATAAATTTGTAAAATTCGAAGTGAGGAAAGAGTTATTGGGTAAAAACTGTGACTGACTTAGAATTAGGTTTTCTAGAAAATGCTACAGTCGTTTTATTGTAAATAATGATATAGATAGAATTAGAAGAAGTATTCAACATGAAAAGTATTAATTTATATCTTATATATAATCTTGTAAAAGGATTTTGCAATTGGAATTGTGGTTTATGAGATATTAGGTCATAAGTTTAGACTGCCCGGAATGACTATTTAATAGAACATAGGTTACAAAATTCTATTAATTTGAGGATATTTAAATCTGAATTAGAGAAAGTATTAAACATAAAAAAAAATGTTCATTTATGTGTTATATAAATTAATGTAAAATAGTTTTATAATTGGATGAGCAAGAAATTAATTATAGGTATAGAAACATGGCATATCTGGATAGAGATTTCAAGGCAGTAATTTAATTTTGGAAATTCACTAATAATTATACAGTAATCCAAAAATTCTAAAATTTGGATATGTTATAATTTTATGTGTATATTTTCAATAGGAAAATGAATTTCAGTAATTAGTTAAGTATTGAGTGAATTATTAGCAAAAGAACAAAATCTGCTAGAATAGGATTGCAGGCAGAATGCAAGGTAGTAGGGATGGTTATAGGCCTAAGTTTAAATTAACACTATAAATTGTGTAATAATGATTTTAATGTGAAATTTGAATATGTTAGAATACTATATGTTATGTTTAATTAGGAACAAGAATTGAAATAATTGGATAATTATAGAGAGATATATGAGTAATAAAACACAGGCTGCCAGTAAAGAATTTTGCACAGAAAAACCCTAGTAATTTGGAAATTTGATGAATTTTCTTTAATATAAATATAAGTAATGTAAGTTTATGTTAAATAGTATCTGAATGGAAATAAATTAGATATGTAGAGTCAAGAATGAATAAGAGATGTGATGGGTACCATAAGAGATAAGGCAAAGAACCAAAGATAAAGGAAAAAGGAAAATGTTGAAGTTATAAGCTAAAGTGAGTAATGTATATTTCATTATGCATACCCATATTTTGATTTGTTGACCCAATGAGTATGTTTCCTTCTTGATTAAATGCACTTGTTAATATTCTTGATCTTTCTAAAGATTGAAATTTATCCATATTCATTGATTGCTATTGATATTGAAATGCCTTTTGTGTACTGATTGATAAGTAAGCCCATGTATCGAAAGCCAATGTACCAAAATATTCTTAATGCATACTTGATATTGTTATTGATTTCCATTGGCCTATTTACATGTGGAATTGACAGAGCTGCCTCTTCGACAGGGTAGTGAGTACATACTATTGGCAATGTGCACATTATTTACTGATGCCCTAGTTAGGAAGGGTTGTTGATCCTAGCCGTAAGACCTGATCAGTCTTATGTTTACTTGATATGAGATCGACTGTGTGATTACACATAGTCTACGTGTTTCAGGGCCCTTTATCTATCTTATCTACATGATATGAGTATTGCATACCTAATCATTGATTCCAAACTTATATCTTATTGCTTACAATTGATATTTTTATTATCATATGCTTATATCTCATATATAATGATGTATGCATGCTCACTGAGTATTTTTATACTCACTCTATTGTGGTTTATAATTTTTATAGGAATGAGATAGTGAAGGCTAATTCCAAGTCAATTTCTTCTCCGACTTGGAATTTCAAGTACGCAAGGTAGAATATTATTCGCTAAAGGTTATAAGTGCCCACTCATAGAGCTCCATGGTACTGTGTATAATTAAGTAATTGATGCAGGAAATCGAAATCATAAAGAGGGCAGTGGAATAAAAATTTTATTTGATTTCCTCCATGATCCATATGAAGATCCAGATCAGAAGGTTAGGGTTCATACCTTTGGTTGATGATTCGACTATGAAAAACGATTCTGAGTTAGGAGCAGAAGCTTTTGCGCCTTCTGCCTCTACGTATCCACACGAACGGATCGTATCTCCTTTGGTTCGTCTCACGAACAAAAAGATAATCTCCAAGACGTTTTGCTAGATTTGTCTAAGAGAATTAGGATTAGGGTTCACTTCCTTTTTCTCAAAAAAGGGCAGAAAAATTCAGTCTCCCTAAAATAACATCATATGTGTATTATAGGCATTTAACCCTAGCATTAGGTTAACTAATAAAACCCTAATTCGCCCCATCTGACTTGAGCTCAAATTTTGGGCTTATATTAGTTCTTAGCTAAATAATTTAGCCCAATGCTTATTTTTTTTAATCCATCTCATGAATTAAAATTCCTATTATCGATCCGATCTAAATGTGTGACCCTATAGGTTCCCATAACATTAGCAGTGACATAAAATCATATTTTATGTCACAAGCAGTGAGC
>CANXYC010531768.1:0-27384 GCA_948193065.1 Aleurites moluccanus | reverse complement strand
CCACCAGTATCTCATAAGACCCATTACACTCAACTTTTGTAATGCCTTGTCTATTTCTATTCCAGAAAAAGTGTCAGGATGACATAAATAAATGCTATGAATCTCCCCATTGAAGTATCCCCATTCTCCTTTTTCTCCATCATAATGAACCCTAACTGTAAAATATCCATCTGGGTCTGTAAAAAACAAAACCCATCATAAATACAATGTATATATGCACAATACACACCGCAACATCCACAAATCAATTCATACTACAAAAAAAAAAAGTGTTTGAATCATATGAATATAATATGGTACACAAATATAGAAACAATGCATGCCCATTTAACAAACTCTGCATGTCCATTTAACACACAGATACCTAAAATTATAAACCCACATATATATTAATTAAATATCATACTTTCTATTATTCAATTAAGAATCAAGAATTTAAAATTCTAAATTTTCACAGCAAATAATACATATTCAATTAACAAATAATAAAACCCAATTTTTTTTCACATAAAGTTAGTTTTTGTTCTCATCTGGGACCGCATTTGTTTTACATACCTGGTCCATGACTGGCCATGACTGGATGTTGGTCCACCACAATCGCGAACTTTTCCCCACTGTTCTGTACTTTTTTTTGTTTCAAAGTCAAAAGACTATACTTTTCCAAAACAAAAAATTCATTCTACGCCAAAACTTTACTGCCTAAACTTTTCGCTTTATTATATTATGTCCTTTTCCTCATTAACAGTTATGCCTTTGAAGAAAAAGAACTAAAGGAACAGAGGTATATCTGACAGCGAAAAATAGAAATATAAAATCGATGTTTGTAGAGATACGGAGAATAAATCAACAGAGAAAAAGTCGAAGAGAGTATAGAATGGAAATAGATAGTTCGACATTAGAGAGAGAGACCATGGGTAGAGAGAGAGACCATGGATATAGAGAGAGACCATGGGTAGAGAGAGAGAGCATGGAAGAGAGAGAGCAAGAAAGGGGAGAGAGAAAGTCAGAAAAATATAAAATAAATAGGCGCATGCACTTGAATCGTGTTTCCCAAAAATTAATCTAACGTGGCATTAATTTGAATATAAAATTGCTGATGTGGCTGCCACGTGTGCATTCCGTTATATGGTTAGACGGAAATGTGACAGAAGGATATTACTGTTACAATTCATATTAGTTGAGTGATATTAATGTTACAAAATTAAGTTGAGAGATGATAATGTGCATTAGTTATAAGTTGAGGGACGACCAGTGAAATTTACCCATCAAAATGTATGGTGAGATTTGGTTGAAAGATGGGTGCGAGAATTTGTTGAGTTTTATCCTTGGATCCTTCTCAGTATTTGAATATGATCAAAGAAATGGTCATTTCAATGTGATCATATTTGATAAGAGTACTTCGGAGATTGATTATCCATATAGAGACCAAGGTGACAATGAGGAAACTAACAATCTTGAGAAAGCTGAAAATGATTTCTCTTTTAAAATCTTTGATGAATTCATGCATGCTGCAAAATAAAAGAGGATTCAACATCACCATTACCTATGTCTTGTAGGAAGAACTAGATAACCCAACAATGCCTCATACTTAAAAAAAGAGGAAGCTTGACAATCCTATCAGAAAATTTAAAGTATGCAATATCCACTATATCTTGAGGTGTCCTTTTTTATGTTTATCTTGTGTTTGTTTTTATGTTTAACTGAAGGGCTTAACTTATGCAGCAAAGAGAGGCAATAGAGGTATATCTAGTGAAAAACAAAAATTAAAGAGGGTGGTTGCAAGGACACATTCATTGACAAAATTTGAAAAGGAAGTAGTGCTTCACAGAGCAAGAACTACTTTCAAAATAAATAAAAAATCCATTTTTTCATGGTTGAAATGTAGCCTGCATATCTTCATTCAGGAAGAATAGGAGGAGTGGTGAGCAATAATTTGATTGAAATTCATATAATAATAGTATGTGATAATAATTTTTCATGTTCTTAGTTTATATATTTGGCTTTTTGAATCTTTATTTATTTGCATCTTTTCTTTTTAAATACTTGTCAAGTACATACCATTAATCTTCGCCAAGAAATATTTAACCAAGCAATGCGGTGATGCCATCCTTAATCTCATGGATGTGAGAACTTGGTTATCCGTAACCATAGTTATACAAAGGCATGAAGATTAAGACCAAGAAATATATAATTGTTGGAAGTAATTCTCACGTGACAATCTTTTAGGTGTTGGCAATTTTGAGTTTTTGAACTGATTAATCTTGCAAAATATGAGTTAAAGGTACCATTCTCTGATATAACAAGGCATCACTCGGTCAATTTTTAGTTTTGAATGCAATGGTTAATTTAATTTCAATTTAGTGTATGGACAACTCTATATATTTGCCCAAATGTTTTAGAAAACAAAACTTTGATTTTATTTGACAGAATGCTTTAGAAGGCAAAACTTACTCTGATTTTATTTGATATCATGTAGGTAAGAAATTGCAAAAGAGAGTGCTAGCTTCAATCATTTTATCAAAGGGCCTTCTATGGAAGATGCAGACAAATTTACCTCAAGAAATCCTTTCTTTAAAGTTCTTGTTCAGTCAAGCCATCTAAAGGGGTCTCCCATGGTAAGTTTCTTGAACAACATTCATAAAAAGAGGTTCCAAGGGAAAAAAATTCAGAACTACAAAATAGTATTAAAACCATTATTGACTTTAATCAACAAAAAATTATATGTAAATTCTTGCTAGAAATAACATTATATGGATATATTACTAATTAGTATATCTTTAATGAAATTATGTTAGTTTTCGTACTTGCACAATGTCTAATTCTTTACCAAGCACAAGATTGATTTACTAGTCTAGGGAAAGGACTTGCTGTTGTTTTTTAATTTCTTTTTTGCTATCATTGTTATTGTCAAAGATCAAGATGAAGTGTGATGACATTTATGTTTTTTTCTTTCTTCTTCTTTGTGCATCCTGTACCATTAAAATTTATGGCAGAACATGCAAGGGGAAGCACAGAGAATGTAACATTAATTACAAGTGAAAAACAAACGATGGTATGTGAAATTGCTCAACTATGCAAGTGGAGGTATATTGTCGATTGGATTGCATTTATTTATAAGGGAAAATACTTTATAGGCTGGAGAAGTTTGCATATTAGACGGATCAATAGCATGGTATAAAACACATTTAGTAGCTAAGAGATATTCTCAAGTCCATGGGATAGATTATTTTGATGTATAATTCTCGGTCTGTCATTTGACTACGATAAGAATTCTTCTTGCTTTGGTATCTATTGAGCATTATGTTATGCGTCAAATAGATGTAAAGACAGTTTTCTGTAATAGAGATTTAACAGAGGAAATCTACATGAACCAACCTGAAAGGTTTTCATGAAAGGTTTTGAGAACATAATTTGTAAATTAAACAAATCTTTGTACAGTCTAAAACAATAACCTAAATTGTGGCATAAAAAATTTGACAAGCTAGTAACAAGCTTAGGATCTAAATCCAGTTATTTTGATAAATGCATTTACTTTTATTTTTATTTTTATTTTGTGTCGAATAAGGTTGCGATTATTGGCTTATATGTAGATGACATGTTGATATTTGATTTAGACATTTCTGCAGTAAATGAAATGAAAGTCGAATTGGCTAAAGCTTTTAATATGTTAGATTTTGGTGCAATAAACACCATTCTTAGTATGAAAGTAAGTTTAACAGGGCAAGGTATCACCCTTAGCCATGCTCATTACATTGAGAAATTACTTTCTACATGGGGATACAATGAGTGCAAAGTGGCTGAGACACTATATGATCATACTAAACGACTAAACTCTAATGAGGGAGCTAGCGTGATCAATTGGAATACTCCAAACTAATTAGTAGTCTCATGTATACAATGACTTACACTAGCCCAGACATAGCCTTTATAGTTGGCATGCTGAGTCATTTCATTAGTAATCTTGGTAAGGAGTATTGGGATGCCCTCACGAGACTGATGAGAAATCTTAAGGGTACTCTAAACTATGTTATATGTTATAGTAGTCATCCTCCTATATTTGAAGGTTTTTCTGATGCATCATGGTGCTTAGAATTAGGAGACAGTAAATCTAAAAGTGGTTATATTTTTACACTGTATGGAGCAATTATTGCATGAAAATCCAAGAGACAGACTTGTATTGATTTATAGTTTATGGAATCAGAATTTTCTACTCTAGTTTTAGCAGGAGGAGAAGCAGAGTGGATAAGAGATCTTATCTTAGATATTCCATTGACTTATCTAAAGATTAATTCTATAAGTTTGTTATTTGATAATCGAGCTATAATTTCAGTAGTGAAAAACTCACTTTTTAATGATAAGAGGAGACATATTAGACTGAAATATGTAATATTGAATTATCATATTAGGCTAAACATGTCATGCTAAATTATCTTTTAGAACACAATATCATCACTTTGGTCGATGTTCGATCAAAGGATAATATGACAGATGCTCTCACAATAGGACTAACAAAGATCGAATATTCAAAATTATGAGAGAAATGGGATTAAAGACCATATAGATAGGTTTTAACTTACATCCGTGTTATTTTGAATTTCTGAATCTCTCTTTGTTGATTAAGATAAGAACTTGATAATGTTTTATTGATGTCTGTAGTTGTTAATATATCATTTTATATTTGATAATACATTCTTTTTTTAGCAAATTGTCTCATTCCATATATAATGAGATAATTTGTCTCTATTTAGATGTTTTATTTAGAGCGGTTATGTCATTCCATATCTGATGATGCAGTTTAACTAGTTTTGAACTTGAAAGCTGTAACATTCCGTATAAAAATATGAAATGGTTATTTTAAAAAGAAACTGTTTAGGTCTTATTCTTGTAAAGAAACTTGATATTGATGCTTATTGGTACTAACATTAATGCATATACTTATTGACATTGATGTTTATTAGTTTTGATGCTTATTGACATTGATATATAATTATTTTAAGTCATTATAGTATTGTGATAAATTCTTTTGGTTGAACTAGATATTTTAAATAGTGACACAAATTATTGGATTCATATGAAATTCATATTTAGTAACTCATAGGAAATGACGAAAATGGAGGAGCGGATCTCGATTGAAATCCTGAAGAGGATGATTTACTTGATAGATAATTTTTCTATAACTGTGGACTATGGGGGACTATTATATTTCTTTTCAGTTAAATAAATAGTTTACTTGTATGTGAAACTGTCAATATTGATTGAGTTTAATTAATTTATAAAACTTTGTTTTGGTTCGCTTATAAGTGAAACCTATTTATTCTATTTGTTTGAGTTTAGTTTGTTTTTAAAACTCATAGTATGCTTAAAGAATTTATGCTTTTGAGTAATGAATCTTTTTGTGATATGAATAATTCAATATTTTGATTTGAATATTACATTATCTATCTATTGGTTTGTACTATATATAAAATATAAGAGGAGATTATTGGGTATTTAATAATAATTCTATATATTTTTAATAGAAGTCCAATAAATAATAAACTTTTATAATAGACCTATATGGGCAAAAGCCTATTAATTGATAAATTATAATATATCATTATATATATACTAGTTAGAGATAGTATGTTAGGTATTCTAAATGTTTCAAGCAATTACGTATTGCTTGCTTCAAGCAATTACTCATGCTGTAATTGTAATCTTATTATCCATGAGAAGAGATTTCAAGCTATTATCCATTTTCTCTTCGAATTTTCTAGATTTTAAATTTCATCCTCCTAAAAGTCTTATTACCCATTTGTAAAATTCTAGTAAATAATGAGCATATTTATGATAGTTTATTCTCAATTAACTATTCCTTTTAATTTTACTTTAAGAAAATAATTAATAATTAATCATGAATATTAATTTTTAAAAAAACTTTGAAAATGAATTCATACTTTTTCCTTTTTTAAATTCCTTTGTTTTTTTAATTTATAATCCGATAATGATATGATAAAAGTATTAATAAAAAAAAGTCAAGTTATTTGCGAACACCAAAAAATTTATCGGATTCCGGTTAGAAGCAATATATTACAAAAAATAAAAAATATATGTTAAAATTAAAAGTTTATACAAAAATTACAACTTTGCTAAAAATTCATGATTTTGTTTGCAAATAATCCAAAAATGTATATAAATTTATTTTATTGTAGTGGATATGTCCTGTATTCAGTGGTGGAGCTACTGCTGGACCAAAAGGCCATGGCCTCAAGCCCAGCAGTTGCATATGTAAAATATTGAAAAAATAGATCGTCCAGCAGGTCCAGGCAAAACAATTGGATTAATATAAAAACTGCAAGGTTATATAGTTAGAATCCTAACTTCACATTGAATAATGTTTTAAAGAAATTATTATCTTGTTTAATGATCATATAATGGAAAATTTTCCATTCTTTTGCCTCGTGGTTCAAAGGTAGTTTCACACTATCAATTGTTCATTGACACGTGTACGTTTAATTAACTTACCTTAGCATGATGGCATTTTTTTAATCAGATACTTGTCAAAAATTAAGTATCAAACCCTTATGAATAAAAAAATTTCTAGTAACTCCCACTTGATGTATATATACATTTTCGGCTTAATTGCAAAAAAAAAAAAAAAAAAAAAAAATCAAAATTTTGTATTTTTTAATTTTGTCAAAAATTCTACATTTTATCAATTTTATTCTAATTTTAAAATTAGTTGCAATTGTAACCCATCTTCAAAATTAAAATTGAGAATTTTTTTTATGCCTAACATGACTTTTGATATGGATTAAAAATATTATTTTATTATAAAGTAAAATAATATCAAGTAAAATAATATTTTAATTTGATAGTAAATGACAATAATAGAATATTTGGTTCTTCAAAATATCATTTAAACAAAATAAAACTTTTCGATGAAAATATATTTTTTTCACATCCAAACATATTCTATAATTATTACATAATTAATATAAATATGAAATAATTTTTTTAATAAATAAAAAAAGGTAGTATAATATTTTTAATTTATATTAGATGTCACATCAGATAGAAAAAAAAAAATCTATTCTATTTTTGAGAATCGATCATAATTGTAATTAATTTTAAAAATAAGATAAAATTGATAAAATTTAAAGTTTTTAATAAATTAAAAAAAATATAAAATTTTAGATTTTTTAGATCTTTGATTTTTATTTGAGAGGTGAATTCAAGACTTTTTACTTTTAGCTTATATTTGGTTGAAAAGAAAATTATAATTGACCCTTCCAAACAAGGAGAGCTGGCTCCGCCCCTGCCTGTATTGGATTCACTAGACATTGAATTTAATTCCAGATTGGAAAAACTATAATTGCTTATTTGGCTCGATAAAGTTCTTGGTTTGTGTCAGATTGGTGAAAAAAAAATAAATGAAGCGGACAGTTTACATTAACAACCTCTCACAAAAAATTTATAAGTCTATCTTGGAATCTGCTTGGAATGCCTCGTTGTGCTTTGGCAGAGATGAACCCTTAGCAAGGCAAACTATGATCTCAACAATAGCCCAATTGCCATTCATGATTTATGGGATGCTAAGGCCTGTTAGTGTTAGCGCATTACCTGCTGAAGTTGAGATGTTTGATGACTGCCCAATAAAGCCTGGTAGAAAGACATATTGTCGTTGGTTAGATCCAAATGACCCTGATTTTGAGGTAACAAAGCAACTGAAGCATCTTAATCGAAAGCATGCCGCTGAAGGTTCTTTCTTGCTGAAGGTAAATTTATTCATATTAATCATAACATTCGTGAAACTTTATTTTTGTTGTTTCTTGTATGTTTTTGTCCGTAGAATCCAGTTTTCGAAGATGTTATTTAGTTATATTTTTCTATATTGCAATTCCCTTTTCTAAAAATAGTTGAACAAAGAAGAAAAAGCTACATAAAATAGGAGGCAGCGCTAAAAACAAATTTTTAGAAGCTTGAGATGTTGATAAAAGTGCTCAGCGTTAGCATCTCGTAGGTTTATTTTCTCCTGCCAGTTTCAGTAAAGTATATATCTGCTTCTATTATGCATCTGGGCATATGCATATATTTATAACTACGTTATTTACATGCTTAAAATCCAAACCTTCTTACCAACAAGTGTTGGCTCAAGTAGAAGGGACTTGACTTCATTTAATTAGAGATCTGTAGTTCGAGCTCTAAAAATGTAAAAATTATTGTTGAGAGTGCTACCTCCATAATGGGTCATATTAAAGCACAATTCGGATTAATCAGGGCAATCCGAATACCGGTCGAGAGTACAAAAAAAAAAAAAAAATCAAACTTTCATACGCAAATGAATCATCCACTAAATCTAGAAGTTATACTATTTCGCTTTAGACTTGTCCTCAAGTCCACCCCAAGTTCAGTGAAATCATAATTCGGAATTGAACCTAAGTCGATTTTAGTCTGGTCAAATTCAAATTTCAAAATTTACCTGTTGAATTTGGCCAAAACTTGCTAATATATGTTTCCCTTTTTCGCTCCTGGTTCAACCAAGTTCGAGTTTGGAAAGAGATCTAGCTCGGTCGAAATTAAATGGAGATTTAGGAACACAATATTCCCAAAATTAAAATTTATACCATGTATTTTTAATATATTTTTAAAAATATATTACACTTGCCTTTCAATTTTTAAAATTTTATATTTTACTCTATATATTTTTTAAAATTATATATTTAGCCCCTTCAATTTTTTAAGTTTAATTTCACCTCTGAGTCAAGGATGAGTTTTGAAACGTTTGAGTGCTTTTTGTTATGAGGTCTTGTTTAATAAATTTTTATGAATAAAATTTAAATTTTGATGCAGACTTGAAGATGGCTCAGCTTCGTGGTTTGGCATTAGTTCATTGTATTGTTGTAGTTGCTGGAAAATGAATAAATATTGAAGACATTTTTATTTTGAGCATAATAGTGAAGGTATTTTGTTCTTATCATTTTGGACGCTGTGCTGCCAATAGTTCAGTGATAGCCCAGAAAATCAAAAGAATCTTTGGAAATACCATGATTAAAAAAAAAATTAATTATTCGCGAAATTGCTAAAATTTTGATAATTTTATATATATATATTTTTAATTTTTTGTAAATTCAATATGAAATCAGGATCCAGTTAGAGTTTAGGTATTGGAGTTGACGTAGTAATTTTTTTTATTATTTTTATCATATCAACATCTAATTAAAAAATTAAATCAAATTAATTGAATCAAATCAAACCAAATCAATTTGAATTGATCAGTTTGATTCAAATTTTCAAAATTTGAAAATACCATGATTAAAAAAATAAGTTAAAATTTCTAGTTTTTTTAAAAACTGTAGTTTGCTGAGTGTTATATATACGGATAAAGGCATGCCCAGGTTCATATAGGTTTGATTTATTTCGAAAAAAAATTATTAATTTATAAAAAAAAATCACGTAACTCACTTAATTCCAATTTTTATATAAACAACCCATCTAAAATTATTTTCCTGACATCATTGCTAGTTATATAATACAAAAGCTGTTTGTTAAGCATCTGTTTACTAAGAGTAAAAACTGTATGTTAGATTAATAATTCATTTTTGGATCTCCAATCAAAGTTTAAGGTTTCATCTTTATTCATCCGAATAGTGCTTTATAGTACAACCATAATCGATTAATTGAGAGAAAAGTGAGACTTTGAATTATCATTTAAAATGATAATTCTTGGTAATGATCATTTAAAATGGTAATATACTGAAGGGAGTGCTTTTAAAACCTTCCATTAAAATAAACATTTTCTTGTTTTTGTTATGAAATTTATTCTCCTAAAATAAATATTTTTCTTATTTTTCCACAAATTTAAGCGTTAATTATAATATATTCATAATTTAAACAATTAATTATTTTATTTATTTTATATAATAATTATTAATTAATTATTATATCACAATCTATAATATGATATATTAGACTAAATTCACTTAAAAAAATCTTCCGTAATATGAAACGTTGAATTTATTATTGTATTGTCTTATTGTGTGACGCAGTTTCTTGTTTTTATTTGGGAAGAAAATTATCAATAAATCCAAGAAAGTTGAAAAAATAATAATAATAGTAATAATAAGATAGAAAGAAATAGAGGATCTAGCCTCACCCACATCCAGCCAATGAAAATCCATCTTTGTATTACTCTTGAACTTCCTTCTTCACAAATTCCTTATCTCCCCATCAATTCCTCCCTTCTGAACTCATCACATTCCCTCTCTTCAATTCCCTCACTCCCACTTCCCTCACACCACCCACCACCTTACTGCCCTCCTAACTTCTCCGCCTTAATGCCCTCCTAACTTCTCCGCCTCTATCTTTCTCTCAAAATGGCCACCAACCCTCTTCAATCCCTCCACCACCACCACCACCACCACTCCCTTTTAAAGCTCCAACCTTTAGACTCCAATCCCATCTCCTCTGTTTTCCTCAAACCTACCAACACTAATACTTCCCTCTCTCTCTCCCTCTCCTCCTCCTCCTCTTCCTCCTCCATCACCACCACCACCACCACCATCACATTCTCTATCTCCCCCACCACCTCCACTACTCTTTCAACTTCCCAAACTTCTTCTCTTGACCTCCTCCACCAATATCTCTCCACCCAAAATTTCCGGCAAGCAGATGAAGAAACTCGCCGCCTATTAATTATTCTTGCAGGGGAAGCTGCACAGAAACGTGGGTATATCTTCTTTTCTGAAGTCCAGTTCATTTCAGAGGAAGACCTTAAAGCCATTGATGACTTATGGAAAAAATTCAGTAAGAACAAATTTGGTTACAGTATTCAAAAGAAAATTTGGCTGAAAAAAGCTAAAAAAGATTTCTCCAAATTTTTCCTCAAAGTTGGATGGATGAAAAAGCTTGATACTGAAGTTGAGCAATACAATTACAGATCTTTCCCTAATGAATTCATTTGGGAACTTGAAGATGATACTCCTGAAGGGCATTTGCCATTGACAAATGCTCTTAGAGGTACTCAGTTACTCAATAGCATTCTTACCCATCCTGCTTTTGATGTTGATGAAGAACAAGAACAAGAACAAGAAAAACAGAGCAAAGAAGATGAGAATGGAGTAAAGGAATTAAGAACAGAAAACTCAAAACCATTGAGTAAGAGGTTGTTAAAACCAGATTATAGCTTTTGATGTTTTGAATTGGAAAAATAAAATCAAGAATATTACACCCAATACAGAGAACAAGAAATGGAATTTGGGGTTTTAATTAATTAATTAGTATGTGCAATGGAAATTAATTAAGTTGTTGTATATTTGTTCTTATCTTTCTTTTCTTATTTTGGCTTTTACAGAGGACAGAGCACAATGCAGAATTGCTCATTTTAAATATATTAAATTGGTTTAATGGTATGATTAGGGGGAGATTAATCTAATGTAATATCTTTACAAATGTACATGCTTTAGTATCATTTTTCATACTTCTTTTTATTATTTATACTAAAAGTTTATATTTTTAAAATAAATAAATAATTACTTTTTGTGATTTCTTTATTGTGACCATCTTTTTTTTTTTTTAATATCAAATAATAAAAATAATTTATTTAATAATAATCATTTATATAATTGAGAAATAAAAGCATAAACAACTACTAATATCATACAAAATGGCTACTAAATTTGTCATATCTTAATTTTTTAGGCATATTTAAAAACTTTTATTAACAATCAATATCACTAAAATTTGAATCCTTAACTTCTTACACTTTAACATAACTGTTAACTTCATAATTTACCCTTAATTTCACTATCATATTTTAAAAACTTGAGTATTTAGATCAAGTAAAATACTTATATATCACTAAATCTTTGAATTAGGTAAATTATTGGTTTGAAAAATATGAATTTTTATAAACATCCAATCCAACTAGAGATGTAAATAAATTAACCATGTGAACTCCTTGAGTTCAACTAATAAAATACTCAAGTCGAACGTTTCAATAACTAAGTCAATTTAAATTTGAGTATTATAATACTCAATTTTAATGACTCGCGAACCTCATTAAATATTGAGATTTTTTATAATTTTAAATATAATTTATTTTACATATAATAATTTGCTAATTTGATATTGATCTCAAGCTAATTCGAGTTCTTGCGAGCTTTATTTTAATATTAATAAATAAGTTAATTTATTTATTTTTAATATTAATCGAGTCTAAATAAATTGAATTTGAATATTTTAAATATCCATTTAAATTAAGTTTAAATTTTAAAATAAAAATTTGATTAAACTCAAGTCGGGTTTCAAACCTCAAATTTAATTCCTGAACATAGTCACGTCTTTCCAATTCCCAGCCACACAGCTTGAAAAGGATCGATAATTTGGAAAGTTGTGGCATTTGTGCCTTTGTAGACACCAAAAAAATCCAATATCAATTTTCTTCATAAGAACTTATGCTTATATAGCGAGAAAAAAAAAATCTCAATTACTTGCTTCTTGATTTTACTACTAATTTATTTTTTGTATGGTCATAATAAACCTGAGGTGTCTATCTCTCCACCACTCCAGCTGGAAACCTTTCACTCCCATTTTCTTTTAGTTTGTGGACCTTTCCCCACCAAATTTTCAGCCAATTGCTGAATTTTACAGTCATGTCTCCACCTAACATTTTCTTTAGAGTGAATAAAAATAATTTTCTGATTTCATATTCATTCAAACACTAGCGTTAATATTACAAAAATATACCTCAAATAATAGTTTTCATTTTTCTGTTTGACTACAAAAAGAATTATCTATAAATAGAAGTACCTTACTAGTGTCGTTGCGGACCATCATGCTACATTTTTTGTCCTGCAAAAAATAAAATTGTAGATTAATTGTGGATTATGAAGATCATTAAACTTTAATCCTTTTTCTTTAGAAAAAAAAAAGAGAGTAAAACACGTGTTCTTAATACATTAAAGAAACTATTATCCCATAATGCTCCATTTGGATAGATAGCTACTTGTAATGCTTGAATATTAAGATTTGAATCATGTCAATTATTTACAATTTTATACTTGAAACACAAATTCAAATACTCAATCATTTCAAATACACACTTTATCTAAATGTACCTAACAGAATGTGAACCATTACAATTTGAATAGCATGCATCCATTTGCATGTATCCATCCAATTAATACCCTGCACTGCTTGAAATCAATTTTATAATGTCTAGATTGACCAGAAATGTCATATAATTGACAATTTTACAAATCATTAATGGTGAAGGTATAGAATTTTTTTTTTACGCAAAATGCAATGAAACTCCAATATCTGCCACTAAGATGCAAGGGAATGAAAACTTACCAAGCAAACATTATGCACAAGGACAAAGTCTCCGGCTATGCTGATGCGAACCATCACAGGAAAGCATTGATTGCGTTCGAGTATAGAAGCATGCTCCTGGGTTCTGTGAAACAGAGAGATATATGATGAGAAGCTTTGAATATTCTCCTTGCCTTATGATTTCCTTTTCCTTGGAGCTCAACAAATTAATTAAAAATATTCAAGATCTTGAATGAAAAATTTAAAACACAACGATATTGAATTCTTAAAAAATATAGAAAAGAAAAATCGCTCATAGAAACATAATATATATCTTTCAAAGAAACCAGGTCAAAATAGAAAAGAAAAAATTAATTCAGTATGATATCAATGGAGGAAAAAGGAAAAAAAAAATAGAACAAAATAAAAATCTCTCATAGAAACATAATATATCTTCCATGAATGAGCAAAGATGGTAACCGAATACAATTTTCTAAAGTTCTATATCATGACCTGGGATATGGCCCCGCTCATACTCTCAATATCTACCACATATTTTGCCTCATCATTGGATCAAACACTTTCTATTTCATTATCTATCCCGGAGATTCTAAAATTTCAAAGCAGAGAGGAAAATACCAAGTGTTTAGGAGCATTGTCAACAACTTCAGCAGGTTGATCTGCTCCCATGCTTGCTAAACATGCCCCTTTGCAACTCAGATATTTCTGCATACTGTTCATAAAGAAGATATTACGAAAGTTCCTACCAGAAAATAGGAAGAAATAATTCTACAATGGACTACAAGTCTTGCTCTCTAATATTATATCTAAATCTGTCGAGGGAAATTAAACCCATGTATCATTCTAATATTTCTCTCGATTATCATCCAATATTTGAGACCCTTGAAAACAAAATTGGCTGAGAGAATTCGGCATACCCCTTTAGCAAGTTGAAAAATGTAATTGCTACATTCATTGCTATAAACAACACATGCAATTAAACTACATCCCCTTAGTTGCAGCAGGACAAACACAATATATAATGTTATTGCATCCCAACCATTTCATTTAGATACTTAACTAGGCTTGAAACCAAATAGTAATGCTAATGTAGATCAAAACATGAAAGAAAACAATCACTTGGAAGTTTCTTTCTCTTTTTTCTTTCTTTTATCCCCCATTGCCCTTTTCTTCTTATAGGATAATATTATTTGGATGCTAAACTACAAAATAAAGATAAACACAAAAAGACAGAGAAAAATGAAATATAATGCTACGTACATGTCACATTGATTAAGGACCAGAAGCTTGTTCAAGACGCATGATTGTCCGTTTGACTTGCAAGCTGAGTCACAGGACTCACCTTGCCTATCAGCAAGTGAGGATAAATTCAAAAGTAGCTCCAGTTAGAAATTTCATTAGTGGAAATCAATAACAGAGACAATTGCCATCACCACAACAACCCACCTTCCAATAACTACATTAATTCCAACTAGTCTTGTTTCTAGTTGTGTATAATTGGCACCTGCTATGGTAAAAATTCAAAGCATAGGCAAAAATAAGTTCTTAGCATAAATGCATAAGGGGAAGGAGAAATAGCCCTCTCCTTCACCCACCACTACACAATCCCCACAAAAGGAAAAGAAAGAGCCATCAATACATATAGCTTACAGGCATGCAGAACAGTGAGAATAATCTGCTCAAATATTTTTTTCTTGTGCCAATATATGGCAAGAGGTTTTAAAATTTTAAATTAAGATAACAGGAGGGAGGAAACTCCTGGAGAGAGAGAGAGAGAGAGAGAGAGAGATGCAGCGACACACACCTGAAGAATTTGATGGCAGAGAAAAGCAATGATGGAAATCACTAAGATAAGCATTTTCATGAACCTGCAGTATTTGTATCTAGTTTCAGGTGCAAAATCACATCTTGAATATCTAAACAAACAGCGATAATTTGCAATCACATCAAAATCAACAATAAAATTTCCAGATCCTGTTAGCATTTCATGAGGTGAACTGATGTAGATTGATATGTAAATCAATCTTGGAATTTCTCAAAGAGAAGAAATTTGTGCTTGAGCGATTTGTGCCTATTTTAGGGATGCCTTGCAAGTCCTTATTTTTCCATTTATGGAAACTTCTTAAAGGCTTAAACACTAAACACTAAACTGATAACATTTTGAACTTCCTTATATAGTGTACAAAACACACTTAAAAAAAGAGAGGATAGGGGCCAGACGATATAAACAATCAAGAGGAAAAGAAACAAAATTCATTAAATGATGATACAATATGACAACAAATCAGAGACCAAAGTTCAAGCTTCCAAGAAAGAAGTAGGAAATACGCTGCAAGCATAAATAAACACATTATCAATTTACACCAAGGTCCTCACTCCTCAAACCCTTTCATTTCTTTCAAGGAAGATGCAACATGAGATACACAGTTACTTTCAGCAATATTTGTATGCTATTGCTGCCTCTTACACGCTTCCCATCCAACATGATGCCAGCCATGCAGCTGTTATAAAAGCATAACACCATTCACTTCATTCCTTAAAAGGTAAGATAAGAAGAATGGGATTATGTAAATCCCCTCTAACAAGAAATGAAAAAGGTGACTGGAGTCTCCCCATCAGCTTTGCATGTAGAAAATAAAGAAATTCCTCTTAATCATTTTCAGCTGTGAACATGATTAAAAGAGGAAACACTCTCGAGGTACATCAATCATCAAATAGATTATTAAGGAAAACCCCTGCTTTAGTGCCATAATGCATTTTCTAGAAATATTTCACATCCAACTTCTTGTTGATGTTCCATAGATCCTATCCATAGAGGACACATAGCATAAAGCCGCATCACAAAATGATCTGCTGACTAAAGATCCAAATCCTGGAAGACCCTCACAAACTTCATATTCCAACAAATTCTTGCACCTTCCATGACCAAACTAAAGAAGAAAAAAAGGTCTGGAAAAGCAAGTTGAAAAGGTTTATCAAAACACCACAGATCATCCCCTATCACACCCTCTAACCCAAAGCTAATGTTGTCAAAAAATTATCCAGTCACCTCTAATAGACTGATCCACACATCATTTTTATCAAATCCTCAAGAGAAAACAGTGAAATAAAAAAGTAGCACTTACCACACTCTCCGAATTATGACGGCACCTCCCAGCACAGAAATCAAAAAGACTTGCATAAGTGCCTGCCCAAAAAACATGAATGCTTATTATCCTCAGAAAAATATCTATAGATGGTAGCTATAAGGAAATGGCATTATTTCTCATATTTCAAATTCCTACGAAAATTGCAGGCATAAACAGCAATTGGAACTCATCTGTCAGCACTTATGTCATCTTATTCAGGAACCATGTTTTGGTGGTAATCATGTGCTGGGTACTCGGTACTTAAGTTGATTTTCAAACCCTTTTCTAATATATAAAAGACGAGGAAAAGAAAAAAAAAAAAGGAAACCTGCAGTTGATGGCTTGGCTATTTTCAGCTTCACAACTTCTTTCTCTTGTGTCTGCAGAATACATCCAAACAAAAAGTTCCACTTTGCATATTCCACTATTAAATATAAGAACAAAGCAACACAGCCAAATAGACAGGCAACAAAATACCCTTGCAGGATTCAGGCAGCATGAGACACAAAACTCATAGGAATTGCAACACTGTGAAAGAAGGTTGCATCCACTGAAAACAATAATAAAATTCTCATCAGCTTTTCTGATTGTTGTGAAAAGAACAAAACCTCAGAGACCTGCTTAGGAAAAACTCACTGACAAGAGAATTTCTCTCCTTTCTCAGGGCAACAGCGGGACTGTGGATCCACTGATAGAGCATCACATACATGGCCTAAAATGCATTGTGATACAGTATGATAACAGATTCAGCTCAAGTAATCAACATATGAGATAATATGTCCAACAATGCAACAACTATATAGATTTGCTTTGCCCTACAGAAATTCATTTTCAAAGAGAAAGTGTTTTTAATCTGATTAAGTTATGCAAATGAAATTGCAAATTTATTTTGTACTACAAATGGCCAGACTTGAATTACTTTTGGACATTCTAAGAACATATTCTCACTCCCTATTTTAGCATCCTTTAAGATTATTTTATCTATATTCATTATTTAACCAGCATGATTGTTTTATTTCATATTCTAAATCCGCAACATGCTTCATCATGGTTATTTTACCTTTTGCAGTCATAACAAACATCGACAATGCCTGTATTTTTGAAAACAAAAGGTGTCTCAAAGTATGAAACTTCCTGCATTGGAGATCTAGGATGAGTAGACTTAATGATGCGAATCCCAACCGACTTGCTTTGAGACCTAAAGCCTTTACGCATGACATGCGACCCCTTAGAAAGCCAAATCAGATTTGAAACAAGAAACCTTGACTCAATGGCAACCTGTGCTAGAGAATCTTAGTATAATTGATGAACGCCACAAAGGAATTAGCTTTGATAAGTTCTAATGATTCTAGTAAAAATCAAAATTGAGAGAATTTCTCACAAAATTTATATTAATTAAAATTTGAAGTTTTGAATACATGGGTTTAGCTAAGTATTTATAGTGATTTAGTTATATGAAAACCCAAATTTAAATTTCCTAGTTAAAAATAAACTTTCTAAATCAGGATAAACTTCTTAAATAAAAATAAGCTTCTTAAATAATAATATGCTTCTAAATGAGATAAAAATAAAACTTAAATTCGTTTTGAGCTATAAGCTAATACAAAACAGATCCAAAACACACTAATCTACTTAATTTTAATATAATTATATAATCCATAAATATATTATACTAAAAAATCTGATGTGTACAGAATCCTACTGGGGATCATATCGCTTAAGTTACTGTATTTCTACATTTAATACAACTAGTTTTCTACATGGTCAATCTTGTTTAAATTTATCATGCAACTAAACAAATTTCCAATGAGATTCTTTACTAGAAAAATTCATGTAGTAAAAATTAGTCTCGTATTCATTTCAAGATCCTAATATGAAATCTAAATGCCTCAAAAATTTAGCTAGAGTAAAAAAAAAACAAATACAGAAAGAAAATACTTACCTTTGTCATCAGATAGTAGAAATCTTCCTTGAACTGTATTTCTGCAAAGTTTTATTTCTTGAAAGCCAATATCCTTCCTTTGATGCAATAGAGAGAATCCACAAAAAAGATACCACCAATAATTCCCAAAATGAATTACAATGAGTCAAATTGAGAAAGAAAATAACAAAACAAAAAAACTGACTACTCAATTCACAAACACATCAAAATTCTGAAAGTAATGCTTCCCATAAAAAGAAAAAAAAAAATCTTTAACAAAAAAAATTAGCTTAGTTTCAATTGAAAACAGCATATTACCTTACTACACATCATTTAGCTGAAAAGAATTGTACTAAGCCATATCTGTGTATTCTTGGGTATAAGGTACTATCTAGAACGATTTCAATCATCTTATCCGCAATTAGTTACACTACAAACTTTTCATAAACATTTCTTTTATTATTCTATCTGCATTTTTCACTCATCTAATTCAGCATCCTCGTATATTTACACTTCTTTGTCAACACGTAATGTACGTACTGCCCACAAACAAGTCAAACCCTTACAAAACTTCCGAACAATTTGACGAGGATTTTAATTGTTTAGTTAGGCCTCATCAATTTAATCTTGGAAGGACTCATGTTCCATCGTTCTGTTTAATTCCACATAATATGTAAACGGTTTTGATTTTATATTGTCTTTACATTACCATAGATTTAATCCTCTTTACTTTCATCAACCACAATAACATAGATGTTCAAATAGCAAAACCAAGAAGCATTATTATGCAGGCATATTATAAATTCATGTGCCAAAAACACAGCAAAATAGCAAATTCAAAGCCAAATTTTGCATCCTGATCGGAAAAATCTTTCCTTTCTAAAACCCTTTAAAAAATGATCTCCCTAGCATTCTTAATAAGATTTTTCTTTGAAATTTTAGGACTTCGAAAAATTATAAAAGAAGAATAATGAGAAAAGCAATAGAACCAAGTGCAATTCCTACTGAAAATAATAGATTGATTAACAAGATCTTGAATATCAAGAACCATATCAAAGTAAACTATTTTACTTCTCTTTTTTCTCGGTAACCAAACAGAGAGGACATGGAGAGGCAGAAATTAAGAGCAGTAAGTACCTGATTGCTGAAATTCCAGGTAAAAATAATTGAAGGACGAGCAATTGAAAGAGTAATGAAGATAAATTGAATCCAGATTCAGTCATCCTTTCTCTTGGATTTCGATAAATAATTGAAATTTAGAGGAAAAATCTAATCGGAAAATTAGGGTTTGTTTTGGGAGATCTAGTAATTAACTGGTTAACCATCTGTTCAATCTATGATTGTTTATGTTTCATTTTCCAAAAATAAAATTTCAAAAAATAGAATTTTAATGGATCTTAATTAATAAGATAAAATAAAATAAAAATCCATATTATTTATCATATTTTTGCCAATATAAGTTATTTTAACTTCATAGGTTTTAATATTTCTTATTTTATTAAATAAACTTATTACTCTCTCTAAAAAAAACTCTTATTATTAGTTTAATTATTATTTAAAATAATTGAATTATTAATTTGTTAAAGAAAAAAAATATATGATGAATAAAATTAATTTAATTATTATTTTTTAATGCAAAATATGTGATTGAAAGTTAGTTTATTGTTATTTTTTTTATTAATTTTATCTGTAAAATTCAAATTTTAATGTAATTTATTATTATTGTTAATTGTTGACATTTAAATTATATATTTTTAGTTATTATTATTAATTTTATTGGTAATATTCAAATTTTACTGTAATTTATTGTTATTGATAATTGTTGTCAATTAAATTATATATTTCTAGTTATTATTATTTAATAATATATTTTTTTAGATTAAGAATCTAATAATATTTCCTTAATAGCTTAAGTGATTATTCAATTTTAAAACATAAATTAGTTGAGGAATACCATCAAAATGGCAATTATGAATTATTTTAAGTATGTTTAATTATAAAAATTGAAAAATTACATATTTACTTACTCACATTGAAATTTTAGTGTTGATTGGAACGAATGATTTTAGTGTTGATTGGAACGAATGGTTGAAAAATATTTAGTAAATTCAATATATGTGAAGTAATATTTCAAAATTTCATAGTTCACGGTAAAAATCATGCATAAAATACTAGAAATTGAAATTTTTATTAATTGTTATATAGTTTTCAACTATTAATCATTAGTCAATAATTAATTACTAATTAATCATCATTTATTATTAACTATTTATAATATTATAATTTAATATTTATAAATATAATCTAATAATAGTATATTTCTTGACTGAATAATAAATTTATATGATATTACATTTCTTATTTGTATAATAAATTTCAGCTTGAATTCCATCATTCAATGCTAATAGCCTTTTACTTTTTGTAGGCTTATTTATTAGGTGGGTCTCGCATTGGCTATTGATTTTCCATTTGGTCCTCTCTCTCTTAGATTTTTCATCAATATGAGTCTTTTCTTTGCTTCTCTCCTCATATTCATCCATTATTCCACTCCCCTAATTTCTTATTCTTCTTCTTAAAAGACCAAATATCTCATTATATCATTACACAAAGTGATTTTTGGGGTCCACTAGAGGCTACAACAAGGGTTTGTATGGCTTGGTTGATATGAGTTACAACGGTATTCATGAGTTGCAAGAAAGTATTCATATTAGACTCTAAAGCAGGGAGAGGGATGGCATTTTGAGAATTTTGAACGTTTGGAGGTGAAAATGTGTCATCCTTTGAGATATTTTTCTTCAAAAGGTGTATAGAGTAAGGTCGAGGGATCTTTTCCATAAGTTGGAATCATTTTATCAAGAATATGGAAAGAACACAAAAGCTGTGGTGTGATTTTGCATAGCTTGCATGCTAGATAATATATTTGTGTTTCTCATAGTTTAAGAAATACAAAGAAAGGATTGCAAGTGTTGCAGTCCTCAAAAGAGATCTAGTGATTAAAACTAGTTGTTTTCATAGACAACATCATTTTGCTTAGTGCTTTATTAAGTTGTTGAGCCGAACTTTTTACTAGATGAATATGGACATACAAGATGAACAAAAACATTAAAAGGCCAAGTTAATTACCATCCGATGCTTAAATTAGTAAATGATGGAGTTATGGAACCTTGGGGAAGATTATACTCTTCCTAGTTCTTGTGAGAGTTTCTTAATGAGAATATAAGGAGATAAGATGTATATTGATTTACTTGAAATGGTGGTTAGTATCCTTCTTTTATACTAGTTTGGTATTACTATTTGTATATGCTCAAGTGAAAGCATATCCATGATAGAAAAGCAACATCTTGATTTGATGGGACTAGTCTCATCTTTAATGTGGCGCGCCTAGCTATTCTTTCAGCGATAATTGCAAGTGAGATGCCGCTTTAGGGGAATATGATCCTGACATACCTTAACCTTTGTATTGACAAGTGATGGCTGCTACATTAGCCTATTTGAAGATTTATAGGCTAGTTGAGTCACTGAGTCTAGATGCAGGATATCATCTTAGCCAAGAGAATGAGCGATCGAATTGAAACCTTACGAGGACATCCTTCGTTGACGAGGATGAAGATGAACCCTGAAAGTGGAACCGAGGCTTGGCTAGACAAATATTAGTCTTAGGAGTATTAGGTTGCTATCTGTAGGAGTACTCTTAACCGATAGTTGAATGATTTCTTAGAAGAATTTATCCATTATAAAACCCGATAGAAAGTGTCATTTTTATCCCTATATATATATAGGAGTGTTTAGGTGTGCTACTGTCAAATTAGGGTTTTAAAAGTTAAATGGATTTTGTGCCCAAAATCCCATTTGTGAAATAAGTTGGTGTTAGCAACTTAATAAAAAATATATTCTGGGAACCGAAACCTATTAATGAAAACTATTGTTAAACACCCCATTCACTTAAAAAGCCACTCCACTTCAATGATTTTAGCAAGTTAACACTTTGGATCCTCAAATTAAGGATTTAAACATCCACTACGTATATATCAGAATTAATGACTTTCTAATAAAATCAATAAGACAAAGTTCAAATAATAATATAATATAGTACACCAAGTTTTATTTTGAATCATATAAAAAAAAATTCTAATTATAGATTCATATGTATGATGTATGTTTATTAATCATGTCAAAACTTGACTTTTTGAATTATTTATCAAGAATCTATGCCATAATTTCAGCTTAAAATATGATTAATTGTTTTCTAAAGCTAAATGTCTTTGGGTTATTGTTTGAAAAAAGCAAGCACAAGTAAATGTAGAAATTCTAATTATAGATTCTTGAATTTTTGTCCGAAAGATATTTGAATTGTTGATGGACTTAGACAGTTTTAAATTAACAATGAAAAATATAGCATTAAAAGGAAAATAAATACAAACTAAAAGGCTTTTAGAATTGTAACATTATCACTAAACAAACTAGGTCTAAAAGTCCTTTCCCAAAGAAGATCTAACACAAATGGATAGAAAAAACTAACAAGAGAAAGAGATAGAAATGAAAATGCCACAAAATCGTCACAGGAACGACATAATGTCAGATATCGGTTGAAAACTATGACTGAAAATGATGCTGAAAACCTGTTAGGATCAATTTGAGCATCGAATAAGCTAAGCCAAATCACTTTCAAAGTCCTCAAATATATGGAAGCATAAATCCATCTATAGAAGGAACTAAAATCACCTTAAGCCATGGTGGATAGGCTAAGTCAAGGGATTTCAAAAGAGTTAACAGTTGGTTTTCTCCCCAAATTATCAGATATGCATAACAAAATTAAACTTCCAAGAAGTTGGAAGACAAAAAATATCATCTAATAACTAAATCTAACATTGAAACCACCATCAAAATAGTAGAAACCAAAAAATTATTTGAAAAAAACTATAGATCAATAAAAATGAACAAAGATAAGATATTTACTAAAATAAACTATATATCAGTGTAGACGGTTTTTGATGTAGATAAAATAGAGAAAGACATAATTAGGAAGCTTTACTAAAGTCATTGTTCCTTCAATTTGATGTCTCAATTTATATTAAATAAAAAATATTGGGAAAAAATTAGAGTTTAAAAATAGGAAAGTTCTATTTTTGTTTTTTATTTAATAATGTCTCAATTTATATTAAACAAAAAATGGCAAGGAAAATTATAGTTTAAAAATAGGAAAGTTTCTTTTTCATTTTCTATTCAATAATGAAGTCATATTATACATTAATTTTCACATATGATCTAATAACAAATAAATTATAAATTGATGGACTCAATAAAAAAAAAATCATTCATATCACTATTAGAAATTTGATGATGAAAGAAAATATTATTGACCCTAGTGGTAATTTAAGAGAGAGGTGAATTAGGTTCTTTAAAAATTTAATAATTAATTTTCATAAATCCTCTTATACCCAAGTAATGAATGAAGGAGAAAATGAAAGAAAAAACTAAACACAATGATTTATAGAGACTCAACTTCAACTCAAACCTATATCCTCTGATTAAAGGTCCCCTAAAGAGTTTCTTTTACTATCTAGTATTCTTCAATGGATGAAGGCCAAACTCTTACAATCAATTCCAAAATTAAATTTCCAATCCTAGTAATTTTATAAATTCAAATCATACAATCACTTTTACAACCTTATCCAAATCCTATTATAAATTTACTACCTCTCTTACAACAAATTACAACTAAAATACTATTTAACTATAAAGAGATTTATAATTAATTAGCTCAAATTAATTTTAGAGAGAGTAAGTAGGTGAGCAAACAATAAAATCAATAAATAGCTCAATGATGGTTGTTATCACCTCATAAATATTGTCAAAAGCTCAAATATATAATATCTAATGATTAAATGACTTTTTGGATGCGTTTAATGCATTAATGGTCATTCAACAATTAAATATAGTTGTTTTTCTTATTTTTTAGACTAATTTTCAGTTAGCTAAAAACTATTTTCGACTAGTCGAAAAGGAAAAAAATTTCAACATAAATAAAATCTGACACTTTCTATTAGTCGAAAATTATTTTTAGCAAACTGAAAATTGAACACTCATAAAAAAAATTTGCATTAAAAAAATTCAAAGTTCAGCTTTTTAAAAGGCATTTTCGGCAAAAAATGCTTCCTAGGTTACTCTCTAAAAACACAAAAAAAATATAATTTTCCAAATTTTTTATTGAGTTGGTCTCTTAATAACCTAAATAATTTAAAATAATTAATGAAAGAGTTCCTAACATTCAAATTAAGGTCATCAGTCCATATTTATAAATTCCAAGTAATTAAAGTTATAAAAACTAAAGAATAATATAAAATTACAAGGAAAAATAAAAAGCACTTGAATTTGGGAGGTCCATTATATGATTTTTTTTCTACTTCAAATTTCATTATAGAGTTTCATACTTGCATATAATTCATTGAATTTTGAAGCACTTGAATTATATATATATATTTATAATTTAGAGACATACATTCTCATATGACCAATTAAAAAATAATTAGTAACACCATCAATTATTTATCATCATCAAAATTATTAAATTAGAACCTCAATATTCAACTACATTATCAGTGGTTTAGTTCTAAAAATCAATCTTGTTTATAAGATTTTTGGCACAAGTATATATACAAAAAAAGGGTTATCAATTAGAAGTTGATTCTAAATAGGGATGGATATATTTGTAGTGGACATGCATAACACAAAAAGATTGGATTTTAAATACTTTTTATATTTTCTTAAATAATTAGAGATTTTAGAGATAAAATTCATATTTTTCTTTTCAAAAAGAAGAAAACAATCAATTAAAAAAAATTCTAATTTTTTTATAATTTAAGTAAATTTAGTTTCAGTTAAAATTTTAAATTTAAGAATTCTCAACCTTAACCTTGAAAGTTAAATTTAGTACATCCAAACTAAAGCTAATTGATACATTTAACTGTTTTTAGTAGGCAAAAAGAATGTCTAAATTTTGCTAGTGAATGTATTAATAAACTTAGCTTTATAAAGTAGACCACAATGTCTTTTTATTTATTTATTTATTAAGTTGAGAAAATATAAAAGCTGATATTAATGAATATGAGAAGTACATAAGAATCAACACAATCAAGAAATAAAATTATATTTTTTTCAGTATATCTGTGTATCATAAAACTTGATATGGAAGATAAAATCAGATTTAAAGTGAAAATAAACCATTCAAAGCATGAGTTAAAAAGAAACAAAATCACAATATCATTTTGATACACTATGAAAGAGAGTGACTTTATCTGAATTCTACTAATAATTGGTGCCCTTTATATATATCTGATCAGTTGTAAAAGCATCAAATGCTTTTATGACCATAATGTCCTTTTATTATTTTTATTATTAGCCATGAAATATTATATACAAGTAGATATTAATTTAAATCAAATATTATAACCCAATTTGAATAATAAATATAATCAAAACAAGAAATAAACTCAAATTATATTTATTAAGATGTGATTCAAATCTAAGACCTCTTGATTTTATGACCTCAGTTTTAATCATTTAAACTTTTAGAATTAAATAGATCACATATTAAAAGGTAAAAAAGTATACTAAGTCTTAATATAATATTTATAAATTGTCACCCGATAATTTAGAATTTTGGGTTGGATTCGATTTTTTCCACATAATATCATAATTAAATTTATATTTTAATTTATGTTTTTTTTGTCAATTTTATAATCGTGTGTCAATAAAATTTAATATTTGTAAATCTCAATATATTACCTAATTGACTATGTTATTTATTCGATCATTTGTTCTCAAATTATTTACCATATTTTAATTAAAAGTCTAATACGTATAAAAAAGAAATATTAGAATTATAACCAATTGAAGTTTTTGAGTTGAATTTGAAAATTTTCAAGTAAATTAGTAGTCATTCACTCAAAATGTCTTCTTTTGAAAGGCAACAAAATTGCATAGCCATCATTTCATGTCATTTCATTGTAAATCATTCCATATCATTTCGTTGTAAATAAAGTTAAAATTGAAATGAAAGTGATCATTAAATGAGCATATGCCCTGCCTTGCCTTGTAGTCTTTTGTAGTTTCTATCTATCTATCAATCCATTGAACAAGACAAAGCTAACCATCGTCTTTATTAGTCTTTAAAGTACATATTTTAGGATAACTATCGCACCAAACACTTCCTTCTTCCTAACTCTTCATTCCCATGGAATAAAAGGTAGCAAATCCTTATCCAATTTAATGACTCGATTCCGATTCCACTCATAAATCATTTAAATTAATATTTAATCTGAATCAAATAATTCGAATATGACTTATTTAATATATGAGTTAATTCGTTTTTAAATAATTCGATCTGTAATATGATTTATAACCTATTTAATAACTTAAAATAAATTAATAAAAATAATTTAATTTATTAAATAATTTATTTTTTAAAAATAAAATTAATATTATAATATTTCTTATTAAAACAAAACTATTTAGAACTTAAAAATTTAATAAATTTATATTTATCTATTGTCTAATAAACAATTAATAATAATAATTAACATACACATATTTTAATAAAATATATAATAAATAAAATTATGCAAAATACAAGCACATAATTAATTATATATGATAAAATATTAATATGTTAGTTTTAACTTTTAGATATAAATTAATAAATATTACGTAACATATTAATAAAACTGTATATTAAAATAGATTTTAAACTAATTTTATTAAATTTTTATATTTAATTTTAAGTTAATTGAATTTTATATTTAAATAATTTATATTTATATTTTAATTTTTCTTATTCTATTTCCTACTAAATTACAACTAAAATTTTGTGTTAATTTTCATATATATTGTTGGGTTTATTAAATAACCCTATTTTATGTTCTAATATAAATCCTAATAGGTAAAGGACCTTTGTAGTGGGCCTAATGGGCAAGAGCCCATTAACTGGTTCAACCCTAGTGTAAACCTATATATATGCTAGCTGGG
>CANXYC010531749.1:0-18954 GCA_948193065.1 Aleurites moluccanus | reverse complement strand
TTTTTTTTTTTTTGTTGTTTGTAACTTGGCCAAAACCCCCCCCCCCCCCCAATTTGGCTGAACCACATTGCCCTCATTTTGCCTTTGGAATTGCTTGGTTTTTACCATGTTTTTCCTTGCCATTTTGATCCATTTGACATTGTTTAATTGTGTTTCTTTGAATACATATCTTGTTATTGCAATGTGGTTTGTTGTTAATTTGAATGGGCAAGTCAAATTTGAACCGTAACCTAACCTATTGGCTTGCCAATGTATGCAGACCAAGTGTTCGATGAAATGCCTAGTTCATTTGCCTTTAGCTTATTGTTTTGTATGCTATAGGCCAATTGAATGTCATTGTTGCCAATGATGTTGGCATGCCAATTGACCTTCCGTTTTCCGCTACTGAACCAACTATTGTTTTATGTCTTTCCTTATTGCTAAACCTTATATCATTGATTGTACATTGTATACGACATTGTCATTGTTTATATTGATTATTGTATTTATTGATACCGAACTGATTGTTATTGGATACACTATTATCTGGATGCCATTGTTGCTTATTGTATCCCTCGTTATTGACCCTGATACAGTTTGGCAGATCTACCGATCCGACAGGGTTGTGGGGAAGTACTGTCGGCGATGTGCACATTGTATTACTGATACCCTAGCTTGGAGGGGTTATGGTCCTGGCCATAGGGCCTAATCAGCCTTATGCTCATTGATACTACTATGATATTAGAGACCTACATGGTCCACAATGACTGATTACTGGAGATTGTATGATTTCTTTTCATACAGTCCATCCCATTATCTATCTTTCCATATGTTACTGAGCCTATTTGATATTCTTTGGCTTTACTGTACCCTTACATTTGAATTGTATATTGTTATCCCATTGACTAATATCATTGTTTATTTGATACCATTGTTTATTGTGATGCATGTAAATTCATTGAGTATCATCTATACTCGCCGTTTATTTATTTTCCCATTTTAGGAGAGGAGTAGGTTGCAGAATCCAGTCTTCTGTCTTCAGTGGATTTCTGCTACGGACTGATTATGTATATTTTTGATATATTCTGTATTATTTTGATGTTCATTATCTAGTTGCTCCATGGGTATGTATTGGGTTAGCTAGGAAATGAACATTGTATATGATATATATTGATGATAATATTTGAGTTATATGATGGTATTTGATATAATATGTGAATGTTACAGCAAATTGCAGAATGATCACATAATGCATGACAGGTTAACATAATGAATGGTAATTAATAAATATTAATAATATATTAAGGTTTATAGATGATGCATGTGATACTAGGTTCTAAGGGTGCCGGTCGCTATTGGTATTTCCCGTGCCCTAGGACTGTCGCGGTCTGGGAAACCGGGTCGTGACATCAGGATTGTTTCAGGAGATTGAGTTGAAAGAGTGGAAATGGGAGCAAGTTACTATAGATTTTATAGTGGGTCTATCAAGGACTACGAGGGGGTATGATTCCATATAGGTGATTGTAGACCGATTGACGAAATCTGCTCATTTTCTAGAGGTAAAGACCAATTATTCGGCAGCTCAGTATGCACTGCTGTATGTGGATAAGATTGTGCGACTTCATAGAGTGCCTTTGATGATTATTTCAGATAGGGGTACACAGTTCACCTCTCGATTTTGGCAGAAGTTTCAGGAGGCCATGGGTACCCAGTTACAGTTCAGTACTGCTTTCCATCCGCAGATGGATGGGCAGTTAGAGAGAACAATCTAGACTTTGGAGGATATTCTTCGATTATGTGTTCTAGATTTCAAAGGTAACTGGGATCAATATCTGCCATTAATAGAGTTTTCTTATAACAACAGCTACCACTCTTCTATCGGTATGGCTCCATTTGAAGCACTATATGGTAGAAAATGTAGATCTCTAATGTGTTGAGTGGAACTAGGAGAAAGCAGCTAGAGGGGCCAGAGTTGATCAGAGGGATAATGGAAAAGGTGCCAATGATCAGAGAACGAATGAAGACTGCTTTTAGTAGGCAGAAGGGCTATGCAGACCCGAAGAGAAAGGATGTTCATTTTGCAGTTGGTGATCATGTTTTATGAAGATCTCACCAATGAAGGGTATTATGAGATTTGGGAAAAAAGGAAAGTTATCACTAAGGTTTATAAGCCTATTTAAGATTATTGAGAAGATAGGAAATATGGCCTATAGATTGGCTCTTCCACCTAATATGGGTCATGTTCATCCAATTTTCCATATATCGATGCTGCGAAAATATGTGTCTGATCCATCACACATACTAGAGGTACAAGATGCGACACTCAGTGATGACTTGTCATATAAGGAGCTTCCAGTGGAGATAGTTGATCGACAAGTCAGACAACTTCGAAATAAGGAGATCCCTATGATAAAAGTGCTATGGAGGAACCAATCAATGGAAGAGTGCACTTAGGAGAGCGAGCAGGAGATGAGAGATAGATATCCATTCATGTTCCAGCAATGAGGTATGTAGTTAATTTCAATTTGAGGATGAATTTATTTGAAGGGGAGTAGAATGTAATACCCTAGGAAAATATAACTCATATGCATGAATAAATTCTTAGTATGTGGTTTAAGGGCATTGAAATGATGGAAAATAACTTTACAGACACAGTTAGAAAGTGAACAAAATACTTTCCACAAATTGGCAATGTCAGGAACACTGCTGAAAAGTTAGCAGTCCGGTCAACAGATGAATTTCTGATTTTGACCCGGGGTAAAAGATCACCTTAATGCATGTGTAATTTTAGTAAAAAGAAAGAAGTGAAAAACATTTAGGAATACTGGAAAAGTAACCAATGGCAAAACCGTAAATAAATGAAACTTTAAGGTGAATAATGGAAATGAGTTTGTCGGAGTTTCAGAATGACTCTGAAACTATTTTTTATAAATAAGTATAAATTAAAATAAGCTTTTTGAATCCCCACATTGAAATCCAAATTCTGACAGAATTGACAAAATAAATTACAGAAGAAGTTGGGGTCAAAACCTAATTACTTGGAAACTTAAGGACCAAAATGTAATTTTCCATTAGTAACTTAATATATAAGCCATGCCTTAGAAATTTTTTCCATCTTCTTCTTCTTTCTTACCTTTGTTCAAAACCACTTCCACTCATTTCTTTCTCCATTCTTCATCATTTTCTCACCAAATTTCTTAAGGAATTCAAAGAAAAGTTTAGTTTAAGGCTTGTTCTTCCTTTCCCCACCAGTAATTTGTTTGAAAAGCTAAAGGAATTCAAGGTAGGATTGCTTAAGTGTTTCGGCTATCACACTCCATCAAGGTAAGGAATTTTTTTGTTCAATTTTATGGTTTATTTAGATGATTTAGGAGTTGAATGGAATGGGTTTTAGATTAGATTGCACCAATTGATGCATTTTGATAAAAATACCTAATTTGCTTAACCTATTTGAAGTTGTACGAATCAGTTTGATAAATTATTGTTAGTTATGTTAATTAGGCTTAGAATATGTTAATTGGAGGTTAATGGATAATGATTTGTGGTTATTTTGGTATAGAACATAAAGATTGCCAAAGTTGTGCATTTTTCCTTCTTTGAAGAATTATGATGGAAATCAAGTTTTCTAGGCAATTGGAAGCATTAGGTGAGTTTTATATGCATCATTTAATATGCCTAATACCTTAAAATTGAAATTGGAAACCTATGGTGAAAGTTGGTTTTTGGCCGAACCTAAAAGTACTATTCATTGCCTTTGATTTTCTTTGTTTTTCCTGTGAATTCCTTAGCCAATTTGATGCCTTTAATATTGATTAATAATGTATATTTGATTCCTATTGTGTTGCCTATAATGTGGATTGATTGTTGGTTGAATTGGGCATGCCACATTTGCACCAAAACCTAACCTATTAGCTTGCCCATTTGTGCCCACCAAGTGTTTGATGAAATGCCTAGTTGTTTTTGTCTTTGGCCTATTGCTTTGTATTCCATAGGCCTGCCATTTGAATGTCATCGTTGCCAGTGACATTGGCATGCCAATTGGCCTACCGATTTCCTTTGCCTAACCAACTTTTGTTCCATACCTTTGTTGTTTACCATACCACTTATCGTTGATTATATATCGTATATAGCTATACCATTGATTCAATTACTATTTGATTTAAAAGATATTGAGTATATTGCCATTGATGATACCATTGTTGTATAATTGTGTCTATTGATATGATATTCACTTGTATTGACCTAAATGTGGTTTGACAGAGCTGCTGCTCTGACAAGGTAGTGGGTACATACTGTTGGCGATGTTCACATTAATATTGATACCCTAGCTGGGAAGGGTTACTAGTCCTGACCATAAGACCTTATCAGTCTTATGCTTACTTGATATGTGATAGACTGTGTGATTACACATAGTCTACCTATTTTAGGGCCCTATATTTGTCTTAACATATGATCCCATACCATGGATATGACCATTGATATTTCTGTCAGTTTCTGATACTGATTCTGTAACCCATCATGATTGATATTGTTTCCATTGCTTCATTATTATTGTATATCACTGACCCATCCTATTTGATTTACGATGCATATAGATTCACTAAGTATCTTATATACTCACCTTTTCCTTGTTTAATCATTTCAGTAAAGGAGTAGACTGCAAAATCCCATCTTCTGTCATCCAGCGGTTTCTATTCACATTTGATATATGTAATTATTTTTGAATTCTGTATTTTGGTGTTCATAATCTAGCTGCTCCATGAGGTATGTATGGGATAGTTAGGATATGAACATGTATATGTATATGATGATGTTTATTGGTTTATATTGCCAATATGATATGTGATGACAGTTATTATAGCCAACAACACTAGATTTCCAAAAAGAATTACAAAATGACAAAATGAATGGTAACTAAGTAAAATGAATAATTAATTAATGGTTATAGAATATGCATGTGATGCTGAGTTCTACGAGTACCGGTTGCCATTGACATCTCCTGCATCCTAGGACCGTCGCGATCCGAAAACGGGTCGTGGCAAAAAATGAGACCTAATTCTATTATAGGTTGATAGTAAAAGGTTATGGAGGCCCTAACTCTATTTTAGGTTGATTGTAGGGAAAGGGAACCTAATTCTGCCTTAGGTTTTAAGGTATTGTAGATGATGAAGTTATGGATTGGTATGCAAATTCTAAGGGAAAAGATTAGTTTAGGCTTAGGGTAAATACCATCTCTATTTCGGTTTCAAGTGAGGGCCATCTCTATTCAGACTTTGGATAAAGACCATCTCTGTTTAGGTTTTGAGTTCAAGCCATTTCTGTTTAAGGATTTTAAGGTTCGGGTCCATTTTGGTTTAGGGCCTTTGGACTAGTTCTGTTTAGGCATAGTTTTAAGGTTGGTAGGTCGGATTCACTATAAAGGGTGCGGGTCAATTTGTTTTGTACTTTGTTTTGATAAGTTAGGGGGTCGATTTCACTGCTTGGGTAAAGAGTTTCAAGTAAGGGGGATAGTGGATTGGTTTCGCTATTTGTGATTTTGTTTTGGCGAGTCAGGTTCACTGTTTTGGACACAGGACAAGTATGGCAAGTGCTTAGTGGATTAGTTTCACTACTTGATTTTGGTCTATTTGGTGAGTAGGTTGGTTTCACTATTTATTAGGTCAAGTTCACTGTTTTAGACACGGGTCAAGTATGGTAAGTGTTTAGTGGGCCAAATTCACTAGTATAGGTGAATGGGTATCAGGTAAATGGGATAGTGGGTCATTTTCACTATTTTGAACACAGGTTAGGTAAGTGTTAGGTGGGTCAGATTCACTGTTTGGGGGTAAATATTGGGTTTGTACAGATTGAGATAAATGGGTCAGATTCACTGTTTCAAGTACAGGTCGGGTTTATACAATTTAAGGTAAGTGGATTTATTTCACTATGTAGGGTACAGGTCAGGTTTGTACTATTTGAAGTAAGTGAATCTATTTCACTTTTTTAGGTACATGTTAGGTTTGTATGGCTTGAGGTAAGTGCATTTATTTCACTACTTCGAGTATAGGTTAGATTTTTACAACTTGAGGTAAGTGGATTTGTTTCACTGTTTTGGGTACAAGTCAGTTTTATACAGTTTAGGGTAAGTGGATTTGTTTCACTGTGTCGAGTACATGTCAGTTTTGTATTGTTTGAGGTAAGTAGATCTATTTCACTAGTTAAGAGGTGAGTGGTTTGGTTTCACTAGGGTTTTCTTGGTTGGAAATTGTTTAGGGTTTGACTAGACTTTGGGCCTTTAATCCATTAATATAAGGAGGTATGCTCTATGCTTTGACACATGTTTAAATGGCATCCATGCATGCATGAGAAAATTGATTTCATGATCATAATATTTGATTTATCATGGTACATAGACCCTAAGAGGAGTTGAGTTATAGGGTCAATTACATGAAGGCTAGGTGGCTAGGCTGAATTAGGGTCCCGCGGATTAGCAATATACCTTATCACCAGTATGTGCGTCAAACATCACTGCATACCTCCCTAAAAAAGGATTAGGGATTCATCACGAGTTTAGATTCTTTTGCTGTCTCCCAACATACCCAAGGAGGATTGCCAGGACAATACTACTTGTTTCTAGGCTGAAAATCGTAATTGGTAGTGGACAAGGAGTCCATGTAGAGATGCATAATGCAATATAAAGTTAGTTTCAATTTGAAACCCAAGTTTCGAACTTCTTTTAGAAAAATATTTTATTTTTCAAAAATCAATTGATAGTCCTCTTTTCATTTTTTAAAAAATGGCAAGTCCCTGGTGGAGTGATCAACTGTAAGGCCTTGCCGAGCACAAGAAATCAAAATGCTCTTTTTTCAGGTTTAAATTTCATGTCGTCGGAATACCTGGCCAATTGGAAGTTCTGCTTATCAATTATTTTGAAAAATTATTTCATTTCTATTTTGAAACCTATTTTGAATTCAAGTTTATTTTGAAAATGAGTTTTGGAGAATTACCACCTTAATTTTATTTTTGTTGTAAAACATAAGGAAAAGCCCAAAAATGTCTCAAATTTGGTTTTGCATAATGGATAAAATCACTAGACCTTCAAATGGATATGAGTTTGGGGACTAGGTTTTTGATTTAAGAAATGATGACTTGGCTTTAAATTAATTCTGACTTAAAATTATGATTTGATGAGCAGTTTAATATGCATGGCAGACATCTAGATGCTAAAGCAGTAAATAAATCAGAAAGTGATAAAGAAATTAAGTAATTACATTAATAATAATTGAGGACATTAACTCTAGCCTTTAAGGGTTCTAGATTAATTACAAATTCCTTAATTTGAATTAGAGGGATTGACACTAGCCCTTATGCATTCTAGACCAATCACATATACTCCAAAATGGAATTAAAGCAATTGAAGGGAAATAATAAGTTTTAGGGCTTTTGGATTTGATGCTTGATTAAAAGCATGCCTATGTGTCCCTTCGAATGGTAATAAAAATCTGCGTAGTTTGCTCTTCTTATGAAAGGTTTGGATTGATTTTTGCTTCCCAGGCATGATTTGGTCTGATTAGGTGTCACAAGTCTAATTTGGACTGATTTTGGGTATAGTTTATAATCCTAGATTGAATTTGAAATAAATTTGATTTAGAAGTCAGATTATACCTTCCTTTGAGCTTTTCCAGTCGGTGGTGGCGGTCAGATTAATTTACTGGACTCAAGTTTCACTTTTCAATGTTGGTGGAGTAAAATTAGGTTAATTAATCATTCTTGCTAAATTAAATCCAATGAGGGCTAATTTATTGCACTATTGGCCAGATCTCCAACTTTTCAAAATCTAAGGAAGACTAGAGAAGCTGGTGTTGCTTAAGGAAGGCAAAACCGCTAGAAACTTGAGAAAATTACTTAGAGGGAGAGGAAAGAACTTCTTTGAGGACAAGTCTACTCAAAATGGAGGGGTGAGGGGATTTATATAGATATTTGGAGGGCATTTCAGTCATTTGGGTCAGTCTAAATTTGACGATGGTGGCATGAAGAGCTGAAACTGGAAAATGGGAGTGTGTGGCTGGTGGATGTTGTAAGCCTTTTGGTGGATGTCACCAAGAAGGTCGGCGGATACCACCAGACACTTGTTGATCCATGCACGCGCATCCAATTTTTCATCCTTCATTTGTCTCGAGCCTCTGGCTGGTCTATTTGGTTCGATATAAGTCTGGCTATGTCCCAATGGTGCTTCAAAGGTTTATGGATGTCTGGTTGCTCAGTCAATGATCTGATGCTTACTTTAGAACCTACGAAAATCCAGGTATACACAGTGAGGTGCAAAATCAAGTGTTCACAATGATTTCATAAAAAAATCATCCAAGTAGTCATTGACACTCCTTTCTAGGCAAAATCATGTGTTCATAATGATTTCGTAAAAAAAATCATCCAAGAAGTCATCGAAACTCCTTTCCAGTACATCTATTTTATCTGAAATTTGCTTCATAAAAGCTGGTATATATGCAAGCTTGGGTCGAATCTCCACACTCTGTATGGCTTCGATCTGCTGAAGCCACTCTTCTTTATCATCTAAAGAATATTTAGGAATGGATTTAGGGACCATTGTTGGTGCCAGCTCATAAAGCACAATAATCCCAGTGCAGCTCTCTCTTGTTAACTCAATTTTATATGCAACAATTGAAGGGGTCAAGCACTTGAAATAATCAGCAATGACCAAGACGTATATGCCTAAAGGAATTCCTCCAAACAATTTGTAGGCTATATCCCTAAATACTTGAATAAATCTTAGATCTATAACAAAAGGATAGTTAAAAATGATTTTGGTCAGAACAAACACATCCTCTAAGCTTACCGATTCAAATTTCTCTGATTTTGCAAGAACGAAATATGCAAGAAATCTGTTAATAATCCTTTGGTGAGCATTTGTAAGCATAGAGACATGACTAGTGAAAGAATCAAAGATACTATGACCAGTAAGCCTATTTCATGCCAAATTAAAGCTCCATTTAGGTGGAGCATTTCAAGCTCCTCAGAAGCAAATCATAAATCGTAGGAAAAGCTTGACAGTATCTTCCCTTTGTTGTGAAGCTTCCCCTATGTCCACTTCTTGACCAATCGCTCTTTTCTTCCTCTTGTGTCCCACATTCTAGTCTGAGGCATGATTCAGAGTAGAAGAATGAATAAAATGTGAAGTATTATAAAGATAAATGAATAAAAGTCAATAAACTTTAGGTAAGATGACAGTTTTTGAGAGAGAAATAAAAAGAGAGTTGAGAGGATTTGAAATAATTTAAAAAGTTAGGGTTTTGAAAATGATAAACATATTTATAAACCCACGATGTAACTAGCATTATAGATGCTAACAGGTGTTATATGAAGAAGACTGTCGAAGACTGACAAAGTGTAACAACCTTTAAAATGGCTTATGTTATGTTCAAAATCCTCGTAACGTGCGTTCTGTATGTGTCAATGGTGTTATGATGTGTTTTTGGGTAAAATGAGTTTCATTGTGAAATATCTTGAGCAATGATAATTTTCATTCACTTATATGCTTGCTAAATACATATTTTTGCAACATTTCATATTAATTGAAGTTAAAATGATGTGAATTTACATAAATTCCATCATTTAATTCTTAATTAGCACAAAAGTATATATTCCAAGCAATAACATCTAACACTTGCCACAGATACCAAAAATTTCACAAGCATACAATTCATATCAATCATAGATCATCACAAAACATCAAATATGATTTAATCATCCAAGGAAATTGAAAAGATTATACCTGATTGATACCCAATTATCTTCTAATAAAGTAGAATGCTTCCTTATCCAAGGGTTTAGTGAAAATGTCAGCCAATTATTGTTTGGTATCCACATACTCAAGTTGATATGTCCTTTGCTGACATAATCCCTAATAAAATGATGTCTAATATCTATATGCTTTGTGCATGAATGATGAATTGGATTTTTGAAAATATTAATGACATTAGTATTGATACATTTTATTGGAATACAATCAAATGAATGTCCAAAATCTTCAAGTTGAGTTCTCATCCATAGAGGTTGAGTGCAATAACTTATAGCTGCTACATACTTAGCTTTTGTGGTTGACAAAACAACTGAGTTTTGCTTTTTAGAAAACTATAAAATTAACATATTTCTCAAAAATTGACAAGTACCATAAGTGATTTTTATATCAATCCTACAACCACCATAATCAACATAAGAGTAGCAATATAAATCAAATGAAGAACCCTTAGGATACCAAAAACCTAAGTTTGGTATGAACACAAGGTATCTCATAATTCTTTTGACTTCGATGATATGTGATTCTTTAGAATTGGATTGAAATTGTGCATACATGAAAACACTAAACAAAATATCTAGTCTAGATGCGGTTAGATAAAGTAAAGATCTTATCATACTTCTATAGAGTTTAGATTCAACACTTTTACCTTTCTCATTAACCTCCAATTTGATTGAAGTACTTATAGGAGTAGGTTGAGGTTTTGTGTTGTCCATACCTAATCTTTAAGCAATTCCTTTGTGTACTTTGATTCGTTGATCAAAGTTTTATGCTTTAATTACTTTATTTGGAGTCCCAAGAAGAAGTTTAGCTCTCCCATCATGCTCATATTAAATTCACCTTCCATAGACTTAGAAAATTTCTTGAAAAGCAATTCATTAGTAGCACCGAATATGGTATCATCTACATAAATTTGAACAATTAAAATGTCTTTCTTATCATTCTTTGTAAAAAGAGTTGTGTCATTTTTTTATTTTAAAAAAAGCATTTTTAAGTAGAAAGTTACTTAATATCTCATACCAAGCTCTTGGAACTTGTTTCAAACCATATAGTGCTATTAAAAGTTTGAAAACATGATTTGGGTACTTTTCATTTTCAAAACTAGGAGGTTGTTCCACATATACCTCCTCTTGAATATACCCATTTAGAAAAGTACTTTTAACATCCATTTGAAAAAGTTTGAAATTTTTGTAGCACGCATAAGCAAGTAACATTATAATTATCTATAATCTAGCTACGAGAGCATAGGTTTCATCAAAATCAATATCTTCTTCTTGAGAATAATCTTGAGCAACTAGCCTTGCTTTATTTCTTACCAAAATTCTAGATTCATCCAATTTGTTGCGAAATACCCATTTAGTTCCTATTATTGGATGAACTTGTGGTCTAAGAACCAATATCCACACTTTACTTTTCTCAAATTGATTGAACTCTTCTTGCATTGTCATGATTTATTAATCGTCTTCAAGAGCATCTTTGATGTTCTTTGGTTCCACTAGATAGAGGAAAGCAACATACTCACAAGTATTGTGAACTTCTAATATTGTTGTTACACCTTGATTTGGATCACTAATGATTTGTGCATCTTTGACCTCATTCCTTATACTTGGATGGTTTTATTCTTGCTATTGATAAGTAGGTTGTATTGATTCTTTAACATCTTGATCTTTCTTGTCAAAGTCTATAAGTTGATCTTTATTCTCTTTCAAGGTTAGATCTTCCATCATTTCTTCTATAGCTTTGTCATGTATATCCCTATCAACATGATTATAAGGAAACTGATCAAACATAACTTGAACAAATTTTTCAACTAAAAGAGTTCTTTTGTTGAAAACCCAATAAGCTTTAAAGTTCAAAGAATAACCAAGAAATATATTTTCACCAAATTTCACATCAAATTTACCTAAATTGTCTTTGCCATTATTCAAAACAAAACATTTGCAACCAAATGGATGGAAATATACAACATTAGACTTTCTTCCTTTCTATAACTCATATAAAGTCTTTTTAAGTATATGCCTAATCATTGCTATTTAAAATATAGCAAGAAGTGTTAACTGCTTAGGCCCAAAAATATTTAGGCAAATATTTCTCACACAGCAACATTCTTGCCATTTTAAGTAATGACCTATTCTTCCTTTCAACAATACAATTTTGTTGAGGAGTCCTATGTACTAAAAAATTATGTGTTATGCCATACTTTTTGAAATACATTTCAAAATCAAAATATTCAAATTCTTTTCCATGATCACTTCTAACACTTGAAATGATATAACCTTTTTGTGATTGCAAATATTTTACAAGAGGAATAAATGAATGAAATGCTTCTTGTTTATGAGCAAGAAAAAGTACCCATGTGAATCTAGAGTAATCATCAACCACAATAAGACAATAATGCTTTCCACCAAAACTAGAGGTTATAGTTGGACCAAAAAGATCAATATGTAAAAGTTGAAGTGGTCTAGAAGCTAAAACGACATTTTTAAGTTTAAAAGAACTTCTAAAATATTTTCCTTTTGCACAAGTGTCACAAATATTTTCTTTTTTGAAAATTAGTTTAGGCAAGCCATTTACTAATTCTCTTTTTAAAAGCTTTGAGATTACATCTATACTAGCATGACCTAACCTTCTATGCCATAAGGATGAATCCTCATTTTTTGATGTAAACAAACAAAGATTTTCATGAAATGCATTGTTTAGGTCCACAATATAGATATTATCTTAACGATATCCAATGAAAATTATCTTCTTGGTTTTGATTTCCACAACTACACAAACAATTGAATAAAAAATGACTATGTAACCAACATCACATAATTGACAAATGCTCAACAAAATATGTTTCAACTTGTCAACAAAGAGTACTTTGGAAATGGATGCATCATTGTTGCCTATTGAGCCAATGCCAGTGACCTTGCTTTTAGAGTTATCACCAAAGTTTAAATTTCCATTTTTTGTCTTGAGCTCAATGAATTTGGATTTATCTCTGGTCATATGCTTAAAGCATCCACCATCCATGATCCAACTATCTTTCTTTGTCTTTTGGCCCTACAAAATAAAAAATAATTCATCTCTTCTTTGGTACCCAGATTCCTTTGGGTTCATAAATGTTAGTATACTTGGAAACTCTTACATTCTCATCAATTGGGATTGATCCTTTAAGAACCCACACCCTTTTTATGTATTAAGGTCTCATATATTTAATAGGGCATCTATACTTTGTATGACTGAAGAATTTATAATGATTGCATTTTTTCATCCCTTTAAGATCCATCACTTTATTTTCAAAAAATTTTCAAATTAGTGTGATATCCCAATCCGATTTTATCAAAAACATCTCTTTGTAAAGCTATAACGTTTTCAAAAGTTTTACTTCCTTGTGTAAACTCACTTAAAAGTTCATTTGAGTTTTTAAGTTCACTCTTGATCTTTTTCATGTTCACATAAGAGTTTTGAATAGTCATTTTTTAAATTAATAATTTGAGTTGAGAGTTTTTCATTTGATGAACTTTCCTCAACTTCAATTTTTAATTTGAGCAAATTTTTCTTTAAAATTTTGTTTTCTCTTGAAATGCTCACAAAATTTTCCATTAACTTAATGAAAGCATCTTTTAATTCAAAAGGAGTATAAGTTTTGGAATTTATCTCATGATCTTCATTGGTTGCTTCTTCATCTTTCAAAGCCATGAGACAAAAGTTGATATTTTTTTCAACTTCCTCTTCGGAGGAATCTTTATCACTTGAAGTGTTACTACCACTCCAAGCTGCATATGCCTTGTTCTTCTTTCTAAATGTCTTCTCTTTCCTTTCTTTCTTCTTCTTGTACTTGAGTTTAAGGCAATCCATCCTTAAATGGCCCGATTTCTTTCATTCATAGCAAATCACCTCGGATTTGTCATTTTGATTCTTATTGTCCTTAAAGCCCTTTCTTTTGAACTTGTTCTTTGAAACAAATTTTCCAAACCTTTTTGTAGATAACGCAAGTTCTTTATCTTCATCCTCATCACTAGAGGTTTGTTTTTTATTTCAAAGTAACTCCTTTTTTCCTTATTGATTGTTCTTTCTTCTTATTTATCTCTTGTGGATTTTCTATTGCTAACCTTTAATTCAAAGCTCATGAGATTTCCCACCAAATCTTTAAGAGTTATAGAGCTAAGATTTTTTTTAGCATCTACCTTAGCATCAAACTTTGTCCGTAGTGATCCTAAGAGCTTAATAATTAGCCCTTTTTGTGTGAATACTTTATCAAGTCCCTTTAAATCATTCACAATTGTTGTGAATCTTTTTTACATGTCACTAATTGTTTCATCTTTCTTCATGATGAAATTTTCAAATCTTGAAGTAAGAATGTTTATCTTGGTGTCTTTTACTTGATGTAGTTCCTTCACAAGTAACTTTAAGTACATCCCATATTTCTTTTTTCAAATCACAAGAAAAAACTCGGTTGAATTCCGTAGCATCAAAAGCACAAAATAATAAGTCCATGGCCTTAAAATTGTTTGCAACTCTTCTGTTATCCTCAATTGTGTAACTAGAAAAGGGTTTTGGCTTTGATATATTCTCTTCCATTAGGACTAATGGTCCTTTCTCAATAACTTCCCATAGTTTTAACCCTTTGGAATAAATATGGACTCTTATTCTCACTTTCTATTAATCATAGTTGACACCATGAAATAGTGGTGGCCTTGTAGAACAATGTCCTTCATCAAAGGTGAAAGTAGAAGTGGAAGTGCTTGCCATAATAACAGATCGTAAGCTCTTAAAATCATGAGATTTTATATAAATTATAGTACAAGCTCTGATTCCAATTGTGATCCCAATATAACAATACTCCTAGAAGGAAAGTAAATAGGAGTTTAAAAATTTCTAATGCAATTTATAACTTATATGAAATATTGATTCTGAAACAATTATTTAAAGCAATAAAGAGAGAAGAGTTTAGAAATTGATCAACCAAATTATAGTGGTTCGGAGCCCAAACGCCTCTCATACATCCACTTCTCTCAATATCCAACTGATATTGAGGTTCCACTATCCAATGGGTTCATAATCTAAAATCCTTTATAAATAGTTTATCTGGCATTACAGTGGGATACCATTCACAATATCAAACAAAGATTAGTTTAAAGAGAATTACTAGTTTTTCTAACACTTAAACTAAGCTATTTGAAAGATATTAAATGAAGCACAAATAACTTTACAAGCTTTGAACACAAATACAATGAGTTTGAAGAGTATATATTTAAAGATAATAGAAAAATAGAGTAATCAAGCTTAATTCTATGAAATAGTCTTTGGAGGTCTTTTCAAAAGTTATTCCAACTTCAAATGATCATGTATTTAAAGTCTTCAAGCCTTGAGAAATAAATATGACCATTTTAGTTATATCTAATGCAAGATCTGTTTAAAAAATTGATTCCAACGCCTATAATTTTCAAACAAATCCATCTGATGTGATAGGTTATCTGTCCATAATGGGCATTATGGACACGTAACGGTCATTATGCTTCATTTTCTAAGGGACTTGAATACTTTTAATGTCCTTGAAATTTTCTTTAGTATCTCTGACCATTTTTGCACCTCAGAGCATAATGATCGTTACAATCATGTCAAGGGCACCGGGCTTGATCATTTATAACATGCTTGAAAATACTCTTTATGTCTCTAACCATTTTTGTATTGCAGAGCATAATGGTCTTTCCATAACTGTCAATGGCGTTACATTCTTTAAATTTGCTTGATTCATGCTCTTGGTCTTGCTTTCTCAATTTCTAGATATAAGCACTTAAAAGAAACACAAAATAGAATATAGAGCAACAATTTAATCAATAAGGTTTTATTAACATCATCAAAATCAACAAGAGTTCAACACACAATATTTACAAATGAATGAATGTATCTAGATATAGCTTCATTTCAAACACATGAATCCTTTTCTAAAACATAAAGACCTTGATGAACTTTAACCCATCCAATCGTTATCCATGGTAAGAGGACATGGACAATGCAACAATTATATAATAAAATGAGACAGATATCCTTTTAAGTGGTAATTCTCCTTACAGAAAGCAAATTGAAATAAAACGAAGAATGAACAAAACATTGTGCAAAGTACAGTGAGAACTGAGAACCAATACTAGTGTGACATACTTTGACTAATGAGCCATTGGGAAGCTTCACAGAACAACCAAACATAAGGTAAAAACTAGTGAATAAATCACTTAAATAGACTATATGATCAGTAGCACCTTTGCCAACTATCAAAGATACTGACTTATGTAATGAGTTATTTAACATATGAGAGTGAGAAGCAGAAAACACTGATGATTTTATACTTGCAACATTAGTCAAGTGTGCTTTTGTGATGTCAAGAATATGAGACACTGTTTGATTGTTGTTATGAGAATCAATAAGAACAATTAGCTTCTAAATTTTTTCTTTAGAAAGATGAAGTTGAGATGTAAAATCATCATTTGCATTATCCTTTTGATATTGAATATGATTGGAGGCTTAATGTGCAGAGGAGTGTTGCTGTGTAAGAAGAGGCCTTATTCTGGTGAACTTGAAACTAGGTGGAAACCTATTAACCTTTAGCATTGTTCTTTGACATGTCTAGGTCTACCATATTGTGAACATATCACATCAGACTTTCCCTTGTTGATTGCTATGATAGTTGTATCATAAGAGTTTCTGATTGTAAACTGACTATCCACTGGTTTTCCTCTCGCAAGACCATATTATAGGCTTCATCCAAAGTTAGAAAAGGTTTCATTAGAATGATCTGTGACCTCAAAGTTGAAAATGAATCATTGAGTCCATTTAGGAATTTAAACATATAGTCCTTCTATTAATAACTGTGAGGCCTCGTCCAAGCACCGAGATGCTTAAAATCAAAAGGGCAAATTCCCACAGACTAAAGGTAGTTTCAACCAAATTGTTTCTTTGATCTTTGTTTGAAAATTGATAGGGTCACCACCTTCATTTTCAAGGGAAAAAAGAAAGAAAACCCAATTTGACTCCAATTTATAGCACAAGGATAAAATTACTAGACATTCAAACTAGGACTGAGTTCGGGGAATAGGTTTTTAGTTTATATTAATAATCATTTTGGCTTATCATTTAACAATTGATTTATGAAAACTAGGTTTCATGAACAATTACAAGGATGACATTAATAAGGTGGATGTCAATTATTCAATGCATGAATGACATATAAAAGCAATTAATATAACATTCATAAAGTAAATAAAAGAGGTTTATTACATCAAAAAGACAATAACAGAGGATGTTAACTCTAGCCCTCAATGAAAATTCTAGGTGAACCACACATTCCCCAAAATAACATTAGAACATATTAGATTAAGAAAAAGGAGAGTTTTTGATGTTATTGGATTTGAAGCTATGAAACATCTTACCTGCGTATCCCATTGAATAGGAATCAAAACCCATGCAGTTCTCCCTTCTTGCGAAGGGGTTTGATTCAATTTTAAGAAAAGTTTATTTTTATGGTTCTTTTAATTGATTTAAACCAATTAATTTTGAGGTATGAACACGATACCTTAGTTTGCGAGGAATGACTTCTTAGAGTTCGCCAGGATCAGAGTTCGACTTTGATTTAGTAAGATTACCACTACGGCGTGCTTTGAGTTGATTTGTTAGCACTATGGTGCTCTTCGAGTTGATTGGTCTGTGCTAAGGCTCGCTTCGAGTTGATTTGGCAGTACAACGGCGTGCTTCGAGCTTATTTGATTAATCCAATTTGATAAGACGTCAATACTTCTTGATTGACTCAAAGAGAGATTGCTCTAGATTTTCTATTCCTCCTACTCTAAAAGAGTTAGAGAAATTGGTTCGAAATAAAAGAGAAATGAACCGCTTATAATAAAGAAAGCTGAAAATATGTGGATAAGAGAGAGTCAACTAACAAAAATTTGACTTAGCTATTTTGTAACTCAATGAGAGTCGGTATCTTTTTAGAAGAAAATTAAGCCTTGTATTTATAGGAAAACATCTGAAGGAAAATTAGACTGAAAATCGATGTGGGATTCATGTTCTAGGTTTGGTGGCACCTGTATTGAAGCTTGGCAGCAAAGGGAACAAAGCTTGACAGTAGGAGAATGCTTTATTGGCAGCAACACTTGCTCTTGGTGGCACTGGCAGCACCGCCACCTAGGCATGACACTGCCATCAATGCTAAGGGTGGCTAGCACCAGGCTTATTCTGATGCTTATTCAGTCTGGTTCGTCCGATTTGAAGTGATTTGACTTTCGATTGATGCTAATTAGTCTAGAATGATTCGGTTTGTCTATATTGAAGGTGGTTTTGATCTCTAATCAATTGTCAATCAGTCTAGCTTGGGTGCAAAATTACATGTTCATAATGATCTTTATATATTTGGAAACATCCTTGATTGCAATGTCCATATGAATAGTGAGGTAATGGCCTGAAGTTCCTTAACTCCTCTCATACTCCATTTAATTTAGTAAAGTAACCATCAATAGTTTGATTACCCTGTGTAATTGTGCTGAGCAAGTAATAAGGTGACAAATTCTTGAATCATCATATTGAGAGAACCTCTGGTTGAATTTCTTCCAAATATGGTTGGCTTCCTCCATGTAAAAGACTATGGAGGCAATAAGAAATGAAATAGAATGCAATAACTAGGCAACCATTAGATTATTACAACAAATCCAAGGTAAATATAAAGGATTCTTTGGTGCTGGCTTAGGAATGCTTCCATCAAAAAAAAGTTGCTTGTTTTGGATTAAAACAACAAGTAGAAATAATCTCTTCCATGAAACAAAATTCATGCAAGTGAGCTTTGGTGATACAATGATTGAACTATAATAATAGATAATGGATCATCAAGAGAATTTAAACATGTCAAGGTGTCACGACCCAACCTGAGAGCCGCGACGATCCTAGGGTATGGGTGTTGCCTAAGCTACCAGTACCACGAAGAACCCAAATAACTGTACTATATGGCATACAATTCATGTAATATGCTTAGATAGCTTAATAATGCTGTAGAAATTTCGACAGCATCTCCTCTATAATATGACTATGCCCAGCTATAAAACATGTAAATAACACTTCCAATATACATCAACACCAATACTCAAATCAATGATCCCTCTGGATCTCCAATATCAACTCAATATATATATATATATATATATATA
>CANXYC010531452.1:0-31109 GCA_948193065.1 Aleurites moluccanus | reverse complement strand
ATCCGACTGAGATCAAATCGATTAAACAGAAAAAAATAAGTATATATATATATATAATTTGATATTTATTATATATATGATGAAAATAAATTAAAAAATTATATAAAATTATATTTTTTATGATTTCAATCCAATTACATTAAATAAAAAATTATATATATATTGAGTTATAGACATTCACTTACTCTAATATCTACTCACGCAATAAGATAACATGTAATAGAGTCATAATTTTGGTGTCAGATAGATTTTGACGTCGAGTAAAATTGAAGCGAAACTATTAAAATTCTCTTAATTTCTTTTAATTTAAAACGTAATTATTTTTGTTTGACAAAAACAACGTCGTTTAAAAAAAAAATTGACACATCCGAATAAAAAATCATTCGGTTTATTAGTTTTTTAATCAATTTTTTTAAAATGAGTAAAAAAAAATTGATTATATTGATTCTTAATTTGATTTTTTATTTTTTTAGTTCGAATGGCCAATTCAATTTAATTTTAATAACCATGACAGGGACACATCCCCTCTAGCCACTATGCAATATAATAGCATTGGTCAAACTTAAACATCCTAATTTGAATTTGATTCTTTGTTGATTAGTTCACCATTATCTTTCTAAAATGATGAGGATAACTCTATGTATCTTTGTTGAATAGCATTGATTTGAGGTCAAAGCCATGATAAATTATTAGGTAGACTGATTTTTTTCTTTATAAAAACTTTTTAAAAATGAAAGAAATATGAAGATAAAAAAAATTTAATTCTTAAATGCATATTTTTAATTCTTATTAACATATAAATTTACAGTAAATATTTAATGGGATAATTTAATAATAACATTATTGTTAGATATGATTTTTTTTAATTATTATAATATTTTATTTTTATACTATAAGATACATAATATTTATAAAGAAGGGTCAAATAGTATAAAAATAAATTTGAGTTATTGATGTGTTATCTAAATTCCTATCATATGTCCAACCCAAGAAAACCAAAAAGCAAGTGGAGCCTCATCATTTTTGGCATAAAGGCAGGAATGCATCAATTTCCAAATACTGTATATAGCAAAGATAAGAGTAGGAGTGAGAAAAAAAAATGACTGAAAATTAAATCTAATCTTTGGATTTGGTTAGTTTAATAATTTGATTTGAGTTTTAGTATAATTTAATTATTTATTTTGATTTAATTTATATTTAAAAAATAAAATAACCGTGCCTATTAAATTATATATATTTTATTAAAAAATATAATTAATTAATTTACTAAATCAAAATATATCAGTTAAGTTTAATTTAATTAATTTTATAAATATTTTAATTCGATATAATTTTTAAAATTTATATTCAATTTATTTAATTTTTTTTCTATAACTTAATTTAATTTGAATAGAATCAAACTGATGGAATGTTTGTCCATAAATTCATACACTTCCACGTGTTAGAAAGTTATGCTTTTAATTAAGGACTGGTCATGAAAAAAAGTTATGCATTTAATCAAGGACTTATGATGAAATAGAAGACCAAAAAGAAAATTTTGGATAGTGATGGGTCCTTTTTATTCGTAGGGAAATATTGCATTTATCATCAAAATTAGTACAGTGAAAAATGTCCCCTAAAATATTGCATTGATTCTTTTATAATTTTATTTTTTACGGTCAAACTTGGAAAGAATTTATGTTATCCAATTTAACTTAAATTAATTAATTTAATTTGATTTAATTTAAAATTTTATTAAATTCAATTTATTTTTTTTTTAAATTTTGATCTATTTGATTTGATTGATTTTTATCAAAAAATATTTAAAATAATCGAACTGATCTCTCTCTCTATATATATTTTTAATAATTATATATTTATTTTATTAAAAAATTAAAATAATTGAATTGAAATATATTGGTTGAATTAATTTTATAAAAAATTTAATTTGATTCGATTTGATTTAAAATTCAGTTAAAATTATAACTTGATGAATTTAATTTTTGAAAATGTCAGTTCAATTTAAACTGAATCGACTAAATACTTTCTCCTAATTTATATAATTTCATGATAATTTGATTGATTGATATTTTAATAATTTTTTAATAAATCATACGTTTCTGGACACATTTTAAATTGCAAATTGATGAAAAAGAAATACTTGTGCAGAAAATTATATTCTATTAAATAAATGTTTAGTAATTTATTTCACTGCTAATTGTGCTAAATATTAACATGTGAAGAACTAAGGTAAGAATCAAACTAGACAAAAGAAACATTAATTAGATGTGCTAAATAAATAATATATCATCCAAGCTAGTTTAAGTGGTAAAGAGCATTCTTTTCCTTTTTAATATTAATCATTATCATTGCGGCTCTTATGAAAGTAATTTAATAATACTAATTATCACTATTATGGCTCTTATAAAAATAATTTAACAACGCTAAACTCTTAATAAAAATATATATGCCAAATAATATACAATACTTTTGATTATCTATGAAAAACAGAGTCTTCAAGTAAACTTTCATTGTTCTATCTTCTAACAAAGAAGGTAGGAGGAGCAAAGTCACCTCCTTATTTGTCTATAATGTGAAGCTCATGATTATCCCAAAGAAATGCAATCCACAACTCATAAACAAAAAAATATTCAAGAAAGAAGAAGGAGATGAAGAATACTATTAAAAAACAATTACTAAAAATGATTTGAGGCTTTAGCTATGCAAAGACTAAAAGAAAATCATCTATCATACACAACATTATTTCCCTTTTTTTTTTTTATGCAGAGAGACTATTTAATTTCATTACATTTCAATTCGTAACTTTCTGGTTATATAGAAATAATCTTAGTAGTGTTGCCTCAAATCTCACTTTCTTAGAGAAGAACATTAAAAAATAAAAAATAAAACGAAAAATAATGGAATTTCACATAGTAGAAATTAGAAGACTCGAAAAAAGAAACGGGGGAATTTTTTTTATACAAGATTACATGTAGTTTAAAGCAACTTGCAATGAAATTACTTGCCAGTGAGTTTTCACAAGTACTGCAAATTAACTAAACACAAGAGTTGGCTTATGATACTCTACTTAGAAGTGTGAATACTTGCTTGCTTGCCACCATAGCCACCATCTTCCTCCCTCTTTCTTCCTCCAGTTGATAAACTTTTCAGAGACTCAACTATATCTTCATAAATGGTAATTTTAATTTGGCCCCTTCTTGGTGGAAGACTATAATTTCCTTTCTTCTCTGCCTTGCTAGTTCTGCTCTCCATTCCTGTGAGGAAAAAGATTAGGGTTTTTTTTTTCAGTGAAGAGAGGGGGACAAGAAAGAGTATTTGGAAGTCACAAAGGAAAAGGAAATGAATAAATATAGTTGAGAGTAACACCAAGTGGGGTCTATAAATATCTTGGTGTGTGATCTCATGAGTGTGAACATATGGCAATGTTTAATAGACTAATGAGTGTTATGTTTAACCATATAGAAGCATCCACATTAGACCTAAAATATGGATCAATTTTCTTTCCTTATTAGATATTTTTCTAGAATTGACTACATAAATAAAGAAAAGAAAAATCAACAGTTTAAATTGTTTCAAATTAATTAACTACATAAAAAAAAAAAAAAAGAAAAATCAACTTTCAGGTTCTTTTAATTGGTAAATTAGTGTGCTCCATGTATGAACATTACATACATGGAGGTTAGAGTTGGGATTGCATTGAAGAAATTAAAAGAAAAGAGAGTATTGATTTTGTTTCAAGTTTAAATAAAAATAAAATGGACAAACCTTGAGAGTAGAGCATTTGCAGCAAGACCATAACCAACAAAATCACTCTTAGCTGCCATAAAAAATCTGGCCAAAGTCCACCAGCAAGAAGTCAGTTAATCTCTTGAATTTACTATACTTGATATTTTTATTTTTATTTTTATTTTTATTTTTATTTTTTTGATAAAAGAAGAGAAGAAAACAAAACTAGGACTCTTGGGCCAAATAACTCCTACATAATTAAAAAAAAAAAAAAAGTAATTGCAACAAAAATAGAGGAGAGAGATTCAAAAAATATATCATCAAATTCTTGTTATAAGCTTTTGAAATTAGCCAATCAACACATTTATTGTCTTTTTTAAATATATTACGACACATATACTCTTAATTTCAATTTTTAAACTGTTTGATTCGATTCAAAAGAACCTCAAAATTAAAATTATGACCACATGAATTCCGCTCATTAATAGCATCAATAAAAAAAAAAAATCCATTTTCAAAATTATTTTCTTACATCCCATATCTCGTGCCATTTGAATTCCACGTTAGAAGAACAAATTCCTATATGAAAACAAAAACCTTTCTTCCAAATGCCCCAAAACTCTTCTACATTAGAAGAACAAATTCCTATATAAAAACAAAAACCTTTCTTCCAAATGCCATTGCTATCTCTAATAAGGCCCACCGGTTGCCGCCATATGCACCATATTCATATTAGCCCGATAAACTCCTTTTGCATTGATCTTAACCTAACCAACATCAGGAGCATCCCATCCGAATAAACATCTAAAATAATTAGAATAAACAAAAACTAACTTCTTGTACCGAATGGCTAGTTGAATATCATTAACATACCTATTAATCTGTACCATTACTGTACTTGATAATTTAATTTCCTTTTTGGTTGATGGGTTCTTAATTTAATTAATTTTTGGTTTAATGTTATCTTTATTTATTTATTTTTAGTTTTATATAATTATTAATCACAAAATTAATTAATTATGAGTTGTTGAATTTTGTTGGAGAATAAACACTTTTAGATTTTTCTAGGTATGAAATGAAAAATTTAAGAAAAAATAAGAGGTATTTTAATTTTTTTAAGATTTTTAATAGTAAAATTGATGGAATAATTAATTGATTTTATAAAAATTAAAACTGATAAATTATTTAATTAGTTTATCGAAAAAGATTAATTATTTCATTAATTAGATTAAATTTTAAATCCGAAATAGTAATTTATTATAATAATAATTTCAATGATAATAATAACACAATTTGGTTTTCATTTTTTTTTTTTTTAATTTTTCTATTATCATCCACACAAAATCCAACCATTTATATGGAATCCAAAAAATTGGCAAGCTAAAGCTCCAAAACTAATTGCCTTAGAGTAAGCCTCCTCCCTCAAGATTTCATCCATATCCTTTTCCCACCACAATCTTTTTCTTTTATAATAAACTTAATTATCTTAATCATATAAAACCCACATCTAAAGATGAATCGCATCTAGCTTTTTATCATCTTCTTAAAGAAAAGACCCTTCCAATCTAATCCTGATATTCAATAACAATAAATCATGTTTTTACTAAGAAAAGGTTCTATGTTGACTCTACTTTTTTCTGCCAGCTAATTTACACCCTGGTGGGAGAAGAAAAGAACAAACAAGGAAAATTCATAAAAAAAATTATTAAAAAATATATTATATTACTTATTTTTTCAAGAAAAATAAATTTAAGTTTAGAACATTTGTTTCAAGTTATTAAATAAATAATTTTAGGGTTAACTAAATTTATCAATCAAATTAATTAACTCATAATATTCATTCGTCATTGAAACATTTACGAATAGATATTTAGCATATTCATCTCATTACAAAAGTTATTAATTATTATGTGATATCATTATAAGTTAATTCATAATATGATATGATAAACTAAATTCACTTAAAATTTTTTTACGATGCACACAACTATTTTTACATATATTTTTTACTCGTTCCCTCTCTTTTTGGTCCGACCAGTAAATTTTACCCTTATTTAGTAAATATTTTTTAAAATATTCCTTTTGGTAATTTTTGTTAATTATCTTTTTGTTAATTGGCCAATAATAAAAAAAAAAAAAACAGTAATACGCATTAGCTTTAGGTAAATATAATATATAGCTGCAACTATGCAATACGTTAAATCAAAAGGGACAATAGAATCTGCAACAGAACATATGTAATCTAACTCCAAAAAACATACCCATCTTCTAAAACATGATTAAAAGTATGAAATACAAAAAATAAAATTGATACATGTTTATTTTTTGCAGATAAAAATGTGAAAAAACAACTGGGAGCCCATAACTAGAATTTACTATCCTTGGTATCATTATAAGTATAAACAAGCTGGAAAGGACTCAATTTAACTGAAAAAAGAAAAATTCACTACCTGGACCCCGGTATAACCATCTTCAATCTGATATATATGCTTAAAAAAGCTTAATCCAGTGAATAAAGAAATGAAGAAAAGAAGAAGAGGAATGGATTAGCTGGAGACTCTATCAATATCATCAATATCAAGATTCTTCATTGTATGCACTTGTAGCACCTGAGCTTCCATTGCCACCATTTTTCTTGTTTCCACATCCAAATACTGACACTGCAGTCCTTATTATCTTCTCCAAAACCTTAAAAATCTTTACTTTAATTTGACCTCTTGGGGGTGGAATTCTAACTTCTGGCTTTTTTGGGCTGTTCTTGAATTGATCTTCCATTTTTTTCAAGTATCTACAAGTTCAAGAAACAGAGAAACTCTGTTATGAAACAAAGTATATGTTTTTGAAGTTCTGGTTTGATAAGAGGAAAGAAAAGACCAAGACAATTCAAAGCCAATAAAAAGGAAGAAGAAAGAAAAAGATTTAGTGGGTGAAGGATTTAGAGGATCTGAGTATAATATATATGATGTGTATTGAAGGAATAATCATGTTTGGTCTAAAGGATTCACATAGTGTGAAAGGGATTTTAAATTAAACCATTTTTTTTTTTAAATGAGATACAAGTAGTATGTTAGAGAGGAGGGAGAAATAGTAGTACATGCCACCAGGTCAGAGGCAATAAGAAATTAGTAGAATTATAAGAGGTGACATCCAACATAAGAGTTAGTGATTGAGTCTCTAAACAATTACTTCCTCCGTCTCAAAAAAAAAAAAAAAAAAAAAATCATATACTCTCTTAAATTTTTTTTATCTATCGTTTAAAATTTTACACATATATTTAGACATTAATTGGATTTAAAATGAGTTATTTAACCTTATATTATTTACCTTATCTTAAATTAAGTTATTATATTCTAATTAAATATTATATGGATAAAATAGAAAAATATGGATAAATATTATTTTAAAAATTTAAAACGACAATTAAAAATGAAAATTGATGAATTTCTAAAACGATAGATAAAAAAATAGAGAGAGTATTTTTTTTATTCATCCCAAAATATAATTATGTTTCCTTTTTTAGATATTAATTTAATAAATAAATATCAAATATATTTTTCATTAATTTACATCAATATTATCACGCATATTAATTAAATTTTTATTTTTTCTATATTAAAATTATAATTTTAATTAAAAATATGAGTTTTTTAATTATTATAAATATTAAAAAATATTAAAAAATGTATAATAAAAATATTTTATAAAAAATGTGATAAAATTAATATGATAAATTAAAAATAATTAAATTTTTTTATCTCAACATAAAATCAAACAAGATTTTTTTTATTTTTTATTTTATTTGCGGAGAGAGTAATGGGTAATATTGGAACTAAATTAAAAGGAATAAACAGTTAAAAAAGAGTCTAACTTCACCTTGGAACCATAGCTGTTTCAACTGGTCAATGACTTTGAACTTCCAATCCCTGCACCTTTCAGTGTGAATGTGGAAAATAAGAGAAGCACTATTTGTTTCATTGTTTGGCTGTATCTTTCAACTATTTTGTCAAATTTTAATTAATTAAAAAAAATAGAGGGAAAAACACCTATAAACTTTTTTTTAATATGAAAGAGAAGAGTCAAATTTTAATTAATTAAAAAAAAAAATAGATAGAAAAATAAGGAGAATCAAATTTTAATTAATTAAAAAAAATTAGACGAAAAAACACCTATAAACTTTTTTTTAATATAAAAAAATAAAATTAAATCTATTAATCATGTCATATATATATTTACGATTAAATTATATCTTATTATTAAATACATTTTTATATAGGTTTTGGATTAAATTAAATATATTTTTATTTAATAATATCAAAATTATTTTAAAAATATTGATATCGAATTCAAAATTTTATTGAACTTCAATTAAAAAAATTAAAAATCTAATCATATGTTATTTTATTTATTATTATTTATAATATTAATTAAAATAATAGATAATTTTTTTAATTAATTATTTAATAGATTAAATATTTTATACTCTCTCCGTTTCATTTATATAGACAAAATTATTTTTCATAAGAATTAAAAAATATCAGTTTTTTTTTAACTGATTTTTTTTCATTTTTTTCCTAATTTATCCTCAATTAATTTATTTTTGGGTATGAAAAATTATTTATCACTATATAAATATTGTCATATAATTAATATATTTTATAAATTAAAAAGGGATAACATTGACTTTACATTTTAAATCAAATCTATTTTAAGTAAATTTATCTATTTAAATGAAACGTTTAAAATATAAATTTTACCTATATAAATGAAACGGAGGGAGTATTTCTTATTATTTGTCTTTGTATATTCATATATATAAATATATATGATAAAAAAAATTACTTAGGTAGAAAGATTATATTTATAAAGGATAAGTCGTAAAATAAATAAAAAAAATCCTATAGTCAAAATCTATGATTTTTTTTTCTAGAACATAATCAAAAGTTACCATTGAAATTTCAATGATTTTGAGGGGAACATGGTCAACGAAAAGCTCACTACAAGACTATATTAACTGAACTTACTCTGTTTATTACATGAATATTATTTTTATATGTTCTTGCAAAATTTGCCCTTTCATGCAAGAATATAGACAAAGATAAATAGTTTATATTTTTAAAATAGAAAAAAAATTGAAATATATCTCTCGTATTTATCTCTAGTTGCATATCGTGTATTTTCATTTTTAAATGTATAATTATATCAGTTTAAATTAGTCTCTAATTTTTTTATCTCATACTTATTTTTATATATTACGTCATATTTTTTTAAAATATTTTGATAGTTAATTTTTTTTCATAAATAATACGGAGCATAAAAAAAATATGAAATAAAAAATGAGACACATAATGAAACATAATATTCAAATTATAAATACATCGCTAATTTTATAAAAAAATAACAACTCATTCTTTTTCCCTTTAAAATAAAACAAACAATTTTAAAACAAATTAAAAAAGTTTTAGAGATTAAAAATATAAATTTTAAAATAATATAAACAATTACACTATATTTGATAAGTCTCAAGAATATGATAATAATTAACCTAAAATTATATATTGAAACATTTGATAGTTTACTCAAAACTCTTGTTAAATAGTAATCCTTCTTAATTTTTTTATATAAAAGTATTTACATTTGGGATAAATTTCATTTTAGTTTTATACATTAAATATTTTTAAAAAATAAAAAATTAATATTATGATCTCCAGCACTATAAAATAGAACTTCAAGAAATTTGCATCATCATTATTTTTAGGTTCAGTCCATAAAAATACTTAATCATAAAGTCTTTTAGTAAAGAAGAATAAAATTTAATTAGCAAGTCGATTGCTTGATGCTTATGCTTATGGTTTTAGGACAATGAGAGTTAATCCAGTTTGTGAACTAAAGAGTTAATTGTTGTTAAATATTTGAGTGTAGTGTAACATATATTAAAGTTTATATAAGTAGATTTATAAGTGGATAAGTATTGAAATTTATTTGTATAAAATTAATTGGTTTGTGTTAAATCTAACATTCACTTACTTATAAATTTTTTATTTATTTTATTATTATTCGATGTGAAAATTTTTTCTCAACACACCCCTTCAAGTGTAATTGGACTTAATATCTCTTTTTTAATTTCAGTTCAGACTGACATTATCATCAGTCCAATAATAGGGACTCAAATATGAATTTCAAAATCTAACCCATTTGGATATAAAGTTTTGATACCATATTAAAATTCATGGGCCCGTACACAAATGGATAAGTATGAAAACTCATTTGTACAAAATAAATTAATTTGTGTTAAATTCAACACCCATTCACTTATAAATTTTTTATTTATTTTACTATGATTCGATGTAGAAACTTTTCCAACAATATAAAGTGTATGAATAAAAGATTGAGAATTTATTTTATGAGTATTTGATTAATTTGTAATTATATTAAATTTATTAATTAATATTATAATTTATTTTATAAAATAAATTTACATCAAATTACGTTAAATTTTAAATTTGTCATATTATATTATTTTTTATGTGAAGATATTTTTTTCATAATAATTATGTAAGTAATATATACAAATAATATTATGATGAAAAAGAAGATGGCGACAATAATGGTTATTGTTCAATGTTTTATGAATATGTATGAGAGTGAGTCAATATTGAATAAAGAAACAGGTAAAGTATTATTTAATTTCTGAAATGTAATAAAATTAATGATATGGTCCTTTTATTTTAGTCATTATATTTTAAAAAATTAACCTTTTAATTTTTATATTTTAATTTCAACAAAAAAAATAATTTTTTAGTCCAATTTTTTTATTTTTCATTAAAAAATAAAAAAAATAAATTATATTTCTAAAATCACTTCATCCCTAATTTTTATATTTTTTCCTTTATTTTTTTCATTTTTTTCTATTTTTCTTCACATTTTTTTTCATTTTTTTATCATTTTCCTTTTCTTTCTTTCCTTTTTTTTTTTTCTCATTGTCCTCTCACGATATCAATCAACAAGAATCCATCAACTTCTCCTCTCATTATCAGGAAAATTGGGCCCCTTTCCATGAGCATTGTTTTGTTTTATTTATTGAAATTGAAGGGAGAAAAAAAATTATAGGTGGATGTTATGTTTCGTAAAATTGAGTGGATAATAGAGGATTTGATGGTGGTCAAAAATAATTATATAATAAAAAATTATGAATTTTTAATTTTATGATATGAAAAAGAAAATTTAATTAAAAATGAGAGATATTTTAATTTTTTATTAGTATTTAATTATAAAAATTAGACAAAAATATTATTTTATTTGACGAAATTAAAATATATGGATTAAAGAGTTAATTTATCAAAATAGATAAATTATTTTATTAATTTTGTTAAATATCAGAAATTAAATGTTACTTTATTCTAAAAAAAAAAATTTAAGGCATACAATTTGTTTAACAAATTCAGACAGAGATTTTTGAAACTTAAGGAAAAGTTCATTTTGATATTAGTATTAAGAATGAGTCAATGAATTGATTGTGGAGTAGACATTAATGCAGAAAATGGTCCCAAAAGACTCTAGAAATTTAAATTTCAAATGTTTAACTCATTGAGTTTGAAATTGTGTGTTCTTTTGAAGATTAAAATTGTAAATGTTGAAAAAAAATATTGTACCTATTCTTAACTATTTTTAACTTTTATAATTAAAATATGCAAAATTTATTTAAAAATGATTTTCAATGACTTTTAATAAATATTTTTAATATAATAATATTTTATAATCAGATTTTGAACAAATAACATCAAATTTAACTTTATTAATCTTCCACTCACTTTAATATGAGATGAGTGAAAATTGAAAAATTCTTAATGGAATCTTTCATTTATCAATGTTATTTTCATTAATTTAATAAAAATTCTTAAAAAAAAAGTTGATCATTATATGTATTGATAGAGTGCGTTGTAATAAAATTAGGAGAATTTATTTTGTGAATGTCTGATTAATTAGTGATTATATTAAATTTATTAATTAATAAAATTTATTTTATAACGTATATTTATGTCGAAATATGTTAAATTATAAGTTTCTGTCAAATTATATTATTTATTGTGTAAAGATATATTTCTCTTATATATAGATAATATTATGTTCAAGAAGAAGATGACAACAATGATGATTATTGTTCAATGTTTTGAGAACATGTAAGAGAGTAAGTAAAGAAAATAGAAGACATACAATTTGGTTGACAAATTCAGTAAATTTTGGAAACTTATGGAAATCATGTTGATATTATAATATTAACTATTAAGAATGAGTCATTGAATTGAATAATGAGTCATTGAATTGAATTATGGAATATATATTAATGTAGAAAATGACCCCAAAAGACTGTAGAAAATTAAACTTCACATGTTTAATTCATTGAGCTTGAAATATGTTTTTTTTTAAGATTAAAATTTTAAATGTTGAAAAAAATTGTGTACCTATTCTTAAACTATTTTTAATTTTCATAATTAAAACATGTGAAATTCATTTAAAAATAAATTTCAATGATTTCAAGATATTTTTTTTAATAGGATTTCAAATGAATAATATTAAATTTTATTTTATTCATCTTTCACTCCCTTTTTTTTTTTTTTTGAGAAATAAAACAACACAAAAATTAGGCCGTTATCAACAATATAAGAATCTAATTAGGGATGGTAACGGGGCGGGGGAACCATCCCCATCCCCATCCCCGTCTTAGCGGGGAATCTCCATCCTCGTCCCCGTCTCACATACGGAGATAATTTAGTCCCTATCCCCATCCCCGTGGGAATTTCCGTTCTCCGCGAGGATCCCCGTTCCCCGCTTAAATTTTGTATTATTAAATTTGTTTATATTTATAAAATTTATAAGTAATAGCTAAAAATATAAAAAAATTTATTTAGAAAATATTAATAAATTCAAACACATAAAACATCAACCAAATATAATTAAAATAGAAATATTTTAATACATTAAAAATATTCAGTAATATTTTTTAATAAAATATTAAAAATTTAGCATACATTAAATTATGAGTACTTGAACAAATTTAATCTAATAAGTGTTTTCAATAAATTTCAACAATCTCATAAGAATTATTTATTGAACAAATTATTTATTGAACAAATTATTTCTTATATATATATATATATATATATATATGTTATTAATTAATATAATTTTATATAAGGAATAATTAAATGAATATAATAATTAACCAAGTATAATAACGGGTCCTCATGCAGACGGGGATGGAGATCCCCACGGGGTGGGGAATACAGTCTCCGTTTTTGTCCCGTCCCCGCTAAGGGGAAAAAAATATGCCCCGTTTCCGTCCTCATGGAAAGATATAGGGGAATCCCCACCCCATTTGGGACAAATCCCCATGAAAAATGGAGATTTCTTATCCAATTGCCATCCCTAAATCTAATTATAATCTTAAAAAAATTATTAGATAAGATGAAAGCATATTTTTTATGCATGTAAAAGTAAACTCATATAAATATATTTTTATTTTAATAATATTTTATATAAACAGGAGAAGTATACTTCAATCTTATATAATAATTTCTCGCAATCCTAAATTATCATTAAAAGTTTTCTTAATCAATCAGTTGCATTTCTATTGTCATCTCTCAAAATGTGGTTAAATTTGATATGCCAATTTATATTTAATATTAAATGAGTAAAAAGTAAAAAACCCTTAATTGACTCAGTCATTAATCAATGTTATTTTCATTTATTTAATAAGAATTCTTAAAAAAAAAAGGTGATCATTATATTTAGCCTGCTTATTCTTCCAACCCATTTAACCTACTTATGCTTGGTAATGTCTCTACCAAAAGCCATAAAGTGGTAAAAAATATTTTTTGGGGTCTAATTTTTATTTATGTATGATTAAACAGATAAATAAAATTATGAAGTCAGGAGTTTGAATCTTAACAAAATGTTCCAAAAAAACATAATAAATGGTTCTCTCTCACTGCATTATTAATTTAAGTCTAAAGAAGAAGAATAGGATTTCACTCAATAATTAATTTATAGCGCTGTAATAAATAATTGTTATTGAGAAATTAATATTATTTATGATTTTTTTTTTTATAAATACAGTTTACCATATCAGATATAAATTAATTATATTAAAGTACAACATGTAATTAAGTGATAATCAAATTTAAATTTTCATATTTTCTTGTATGATTCAAATTATAAATGAATAAAAATTAATTATTTGCTTACACTCATCAACAAGTCTCAATCTAATAAAATTAGCCTGTAGTGGATTCTGTAGTGGATTCTGAAAGTCAAATCAATTAAATTAATTAAATTGAATTAAATTGATTAAATTAAATTAAAATCGATAATTTTATAATTTATTTAATTTGATTTGATTTAAAAAATAGAGCAAATAAAAAATTAGGTTTAATTGCAATTTGAATTTTTTTTTTTCAGTATCAAATCGAATCAAACCAAAGTATTATATATATATATATATATATATATATATATATATATATATATATTATTTTTTACTATTATTATAATTAAATATATTTGATTTTTTTATATAGAATTACATATTTTTTTAACCTAATATTTTTTTAAAATTTTAAAAATGGCCATTCATGAAAATTAACTAAAAATAAATAAAAAAAGTCTAATTTTTGAGAAAAATATAAGTTTTGATTTTGTTAATTAATGAAATAAATAAGTTTTGGGTTGTATAACATTGAATTATTTTTAAATTTTTTTTTATTATCAATACTTTATCAGTGTTTTTCCTAAACTTATAATAAAATAATGACGATTTATAAAAAAAAAATATTTGAATTATAACTGACAAACCAAAAGTATTTAGATTAAATTAAACTAAATTGAAATCGATGATTTGATTATAGTGATGAATTTATTTAATTTAAAAAATTTTCAAATCGAAAATATTAATTTAATTTGATCATAACCTTTTAAGCCGATCAAACTGAATCAATACCACCCCTGCTTTATAGTCTAACTTAATTTTAAGTCCATCTGATATTTTATCATTCTATGTCTTTATTTTGAAAAGTTTATTTATAAGGGTGTTTGGTGCATTGATTGAAAAATGAGAATTGACAAAATCGGGTCGGGCTTAAAATAAATTAAAAAAATAATTTGAGTGTTTGGATTAATTGTGTTTTTAATATTATGATAAATAGCTGTTTTGGATTAATTGAGTTTATATAATTAATCTAAATATAAAAATTTATTTATAAATTAATATTAGCTCTTTCATTAAAACTTCATGAATGAGCTAATATTAATAAATAACAACTAATCATTTGTTATTAGCTATCACATATAGTTAACTAAATATTTTTTTTAATTTAATAATAATAATATATCTCTCATTTCAAATAATCTTTCATATTAAAGAAAATAATAATATAACATTCAATTATAATAAATCTAGAACTAGTAAAAAGCTTGCTCTTTGAGCTAATTGATATTCAATTTTTTAATTAATTTATATATATATAAATAAAAATATATAAATATTCATTTTAAATAATATAAATATAAAATTATTATATATTTCGTATAAATAGATTTTATTATTTTAATAAATTTTTGAATCGGTATCTGTCAATATTTTTAAAATAATGTAAAAATTAGATTATTAATCACAAAATTTAATGAAAAAAAGTATGAGAAAATATAAAAATAAAAGCAATTAAAATGTATAAAAAATATTATCACATTTTATTTATTTATTTAATTATTTTATATTATTATTTATATTTTTTTTACTTAATTTACTCAAATAAAATTATTATATGTAAAAATAAAAAAATTAAAAAAAAAATTTAAAGTTTTTATATTAAATAATCTATTAATTATTAAATATTATACTTAAAATTATATAAAATTAAAAAATTTATAAAAAAATAAATAAAACTATGAATATAAAAAGAGTTTCAATATGCTCTAACATCTTTAAAGCTTTATATATCATACGACGATCCACAACCTAAAATAAAAAGTATTGGGTTGGGTTTATACAAAGAAAAAAGGAGTCTGAACTCTGAACCTGGGGCGACAGTGGCCCAATCGAATAGTCAGATAATGCCCACAATTCCGATTAACGGGTTAACACGTACCATTCGAGTTGCCCAAGTCCGTTCTCACAATTCGAGGTATCATTTTTTAGAGCCAGGCCCTTTTTCGCTCTCGTGAATTCCTTACTTCTCCGGTGACTCTCCGGTTCAATCTCTGATCAGTTAAGCTATAACCCTATGTTTCTTCGTTGAAATATGCATAGTCATATCCTTCTTCTCTCTCTCTCTCTCGTAGGGCATTGTAGGTGGCTTCTTCTTATTTAGTGCGAAACGTTTCGATTATTCTGCGCTTCAGTTCTCAATTTTTTTTTTGCTTCGTTTATCGATTTTCTGTTCAATTATTAGTGGTTTAATACTTGATGCTAATAAGCGTATGGGTTTTTGTCTCATAAATTGCTTTCAGTTTGCGAATACAATTAGATAATTAATTAATTAATAGACATGGATCACCAAGAGGACGAAAGCCGTGTTGGCAGCGAATCACAGCCCAAGCACGACGATGAGGTGAGGTTTTTAATTTTTTTTTTTTTCATATATATATATATATATTATTAATAGACTAGCTTTGTAAAGCTGATGGTAATGTTACTGAGGTTTGGGTTGTGGTTCAAAATTTTTTAGAGGAATATAAATATGCTTTTGTGAGAAATTTAGCTGTTTTTCTTTCATTGGGTGGAGTGTGTTGTGTATCTTTGGTGAAGTTCCTTTGTTTAGATAATTTTTGTTTTTCTTTGTTAGGAAGCTGTTGCTCGACTTGAGGAAATGAAGAAATCTATTGAGGCAAAAGTTGCTCTTCGGCAAAGCAATTTGAATCCTGAAAGGCCTGGTCTGTAACATTGCTGGAATTTAATGGATATATTAATTGCTGAGATAGATTACATCTGCAATTGACTGGTTTTATTGAATGTTTGTTATCTATATTTTGCTATTAATGGATCTTTATTTGCAATTCTGAGGTAATGATGTTTGTCAAAAAGGCGCATGTTAGTTATGTTGTCATATATTCTTGATAACGTCTCAGTTAAAAGATTTATGCTGCTAATAGTTCTGATAATTTTTAAAAGTAGGCTGCTAATAAAATAGTCTGGTGATAAGGTTTTATTTGGTAGGGTGATTTGGAATTTCTGAGGAAGCAAAGGGGAAAAGGAAAGGTGTGTTTAAATAGAGAAAAGAATTAAAACTCTATCTTGTGAGGTTCATTTTTGTCATGCATCTCTTATCTTAGCATGAATGTGACAATAATAATTTCCTAAATATCAAAGTTCTGGATAGATTTATTTTAGGAAACTAAAGATCAAATATTTGATTGTCTAAAATTGTGGGGGCTCTAGTAGTGTCTGATTGAATTTAGGAAATATTCTGCCAATTCTATCCTTAACACCTTACTACTCTCTATTTGGGTAAGACTTTATTTTGATAATCAAAATGGACTACTTTAGCAACAATGGATGGAGTGGGAAAGTGAGAGCCTGCACAAACTGGTCGAGATGAGTTGGTGATTCAAATATACCGCTGCAAGCATGGGATGCTAATGTGACATTGTTCTTCCTAGCTAACTGAAACATGACTTTTTACTGACGAGAAAAGACATAAGGATAGCTTTCACGAGCTGTAGAAGAGAGATTTCATTTTTGGATTTTTATTTATGAATGATATGCATTTTTAATTTTCACATATGAAGTTTAAAGTTCTATAGCAATTTATAAAAATTATCATTATTATCTTCTTTGGATTTTGTATTGGTAATTGGAATGTATTCTGATTTTTATAATGACAAGGAAAAGCCGAGTCTTCTATAACTGCATATATAGATTTTCTTATTTTCCCTAGACTCATGATACAGGAATGTGGAGGATTTGTCGTGCTTCTGGAAGCTTATGGTTCTAGTCTAATCTCTCTTTCTTTCATCATTTCTTCTATTTATTAGTGTCCATAAATTCCAGCAGTAAGGTTTTTTACATTCAGCCACAATTCATCACCAAATCTCAGCTATATCTAATGCTCAACATTCAAATCCTGCAAACTCCAGCAGTAGCACATTTATCAAATCCATCTTACAACAATCTTTTGCCATCTTTGTTCTTGACGGTGTCTATGTTAGTGTGTTTGGAGTGAACTATTGTGGTTTATCTCGTATTGGCTTGAAGAGAGCTAAATTCAGTGTCTCTCTTGTTCAATGAGATTGTTTCACCATCAAGGATAATAGCAGCAGGCTTAATTGTTTTTTAATAACTATTTTAACATGGCAATTTCTGTATTTTACAGGCTCTTTTTAGTAACCTTTTTCTTCAATAGAATTCCATTTTTTTTAATGAATCTATTGGATTTAATGGGTTTTATTGTTTGCATGAACGAGTATGCCCACCATAATTTCATTTGGTGTCTGTAAGACTGTTATTTGCGCGGATCCTATTTTTACACTGTTTAGAATGCAGGTTTTTTTCCCGGATTTCTGAGAATTGGTAGTTAGATCTATTCATTGAAATCTTTCAAGTAATTTTAGGTCTGTTTTTCTGCTAAACTTGATTTCATAAAATTCTTGGTTCGTGTCCCTGCATGATGGAGAGTGTCTCTAATTCTTTTGAAAGTGATTCTTCTTTTAAATATATTCTACTCTGCCACAATTTTCATCCTTTAAATGATTGTTGCTGCTCAAATATTGATCCAGTATATTACTGTTGCCAGATTCAGGATTCCTCAGGACATTGGATTCAAGCATTAAGCGGAATACAGCTGTTATTAAAAAATTAAAGCTGATAAATGAAGAACAGAGAGAGGGGCTAATGGATGAGTTGCGAAATGTCAACCTTAGCAAATTTGTTAGTGAAGCCGTGACAGCTATTTGTGATGCGAAGCTTAGAAGTTCAGACTTACAAGCAGCAGTTCAGGTAGCTTTTACAGCTCTAAACTGAAATTTTCTATAGATAGTATCCGTATAGTCAGTCTGTTTGGGAAGATAGTGGGGGGATAAAGGGGAGAAATAAGGAGAGAAAAATATTGAATGAAGGTTTATTTTCCTTCTCTTGTTTAGATAAAATTCTTGATAGGAGGGAAAGAAAGTTGCAATATAGTAAGTTACATTATACTTTTGGTCTTACCTTTTTTTCCTTGAAAACTTTGTTTGGAAGGGCAAATAAGCAATTTCAGTATTTTCCCCTTCTTTTTCCTCCCAATTAGGAGAGAAAGTTGGATGTGGTTTCCATATGGCTCTGTCCTCCTGTCTTCCATTCTCTCCACTTTCCTTCCTTTTCTAAACAAAGAACAAGGAAAGTAACTATTTATTTTCTTTCCTCATTATATTTTCCCCATAATTTTCCATTCATCTAAACATGGCGGTAGGTGGAACATGTTAATTGTAAATCACTAGTTTTTCTTGATGTATTGATCACATTTTCTAGGGCCTGGATAAATGTCATTAGTTAAACAGTCTGGAATGTCTCATTGATCCAACTACTTGGCATAATATTTCAGTGGGTGACGGCATACTCGATAACATGAAGTTATCTGCAGTGAAAAATATCTAATTTTTGTTGCACCTCTTGTAGTAGTGTGTGTTGAATTATGTATCACTTTACTGTTTCCTGTTGCTGTATTTAAATAGTGGTGATCTAACATTCTCCAACTGCATTTTTTTGTTAGCTTTCAATGTTCTAATTTTTTAATTGTTAATCTGAAATTCATTCATTCATTCTTAATATCTGTATTTTTTTTTTTTTTTTTTTTTAACTTTGCAGAAGGGATAATTGATGGTTTGCTCATAATGTTTCGTCTCCTTTTCATTATTCTCTTACATTCGATTGGCTTGGGCTGTATTAATGTTGAGATAGCACTTGCTTTTTTTAGTTCTTATTGGAGTATAATCAATAGTCATGTTTTGTTCTGTAATTTGTTGGAGAGGAAGAGATGCCGAGTAGGTTATTTGTTTGGCATCATATGCAATGCAAGTTCTGTAATTTATTATTGGAAAGTGCTGTTATAATAGTACTTTCAACTTTGTCCGCCCTTTCATATTGTTCTGACATTTGTCTATCTTGTGAAGATATGCTCATTGCTTCATCAAAGGTACAAGGACTTCTCACCCAGCCTGGTACAAGGGCTTTTGAAGGTCTTTTTTCCTGGAAAATCAGGCGAAGACTTAGATGTAGATAGGAATTCAAAGGCTATGAAGAAGCGGAGCACCTTGAAACTTCTGTTAGAACTTTTCTTTGTTGGAGTTATAGAAGACAGCAGTATTTTCATCAATATCATTAAGGATCTTACTAGTGTGGAACACTTGAAGGACCGAGATGCTACTCAAACAAATCTGACTCTTCTTGCTAGTTTTGCTAGACAAGGGAGAGTTTTCCTAGGGCTGCCTCTCTCTGGACAAGAAATTCATGAAGAGGTGTATATTTTTTGTTGTTCTTTCATTTGCAATAATTTTAGGTCATTCATATTATTGGCATTGTTTCTTTTGATGTTATTCTTGCTCTCTGCTTTGTTGTTTTGGTGATATTTCTAACGCTGTTTTCTACTATTTTCATTTTATAGGAATTTGATTGTGTTCAGAATTTGCTAAGCTTAATTTCTGACATTTTCTTACAGTTTTTTAAGGCCCTTAATATCATAGCAGATCAAAAGAAAATATTCAGGAAGGCCCTTAATACGTATTTTGATGCTGTATCAGAACTACTTCAGTCAGAGCACGCTGTAAGAATTTTTCTGCCTTTAGTTCCTGATTTTAGTGTCATTTGTATATGTGCTTTTGATCCTGATATACTCTTGTTTGATGTAGAACTTGATTTCTTTCCACGAATATTATTTATCATGTTGCTTCTGTTTGTTTAAATTGTCTGTAATTGTCAGTTTTTTATTTCTTAACAGTCCCTTCGTCAAATGGAGCATGAAAACGCAAAGATTTTGAATGCTAAAGGAGAGCTCAGTGATGATAATGTTGCATCATATGAGAAGCTTCGAAAATCCTATGACCATTTGTATCGCAATGTGTCATCGTAAGTTTATTTATGGGTTTCATATTATTCTTATATCTGTGCTGATAACAGCTTGATAAGTGATCCATCCTAACAGTAAGATTCAGGTTGCAAAATTTAAAGCATACATATTCCATCACAACTAAATCTCTCTCCCACCCCTCTCCACCCCAAAGGCCCCACTTTCCTAACTGTGGTATCTTACTCTGTAAATCACTCATCTTTCAACCTATTAAATATGAAACTTTTGGTGCCGTAGGTCATACTGCTCTTAGATAGAGATTACATCTGCTGTAAGATTGAAAGAGACAAACCACTCAATAAATGTTTTTGGGAAGACCATCTCTTAGCAATAGAATTGTAAATGGGAGTCTTGAAGATTACTGTGCTGCAGACACTTACATGAAATAGTTTTTTTTTTTTTTTGGTTTTAAGCCTTTTTCTTTGTATGTTTGTTACACTAGTATTATATCAGCCTGCACGTAGGTTCCCACATTTTCCACTTATTAAAAAGCTTGAAACTTGTGTCCCTTTCAGCTTTTGCATCTCTTACTATTTCTGTTTCATGTTTTTTCCATTAATACTTGGATTCTTCACATGCAGTTTGGCCGAAGCACTTGACATGCAACCTCCAGTAATGCCAGAAGATGGCCACACAACTAGGGTTACTACTGGAGAGGAGTCTTCATCATCTGCTGCTGGGAAAGATTCTTCTATTCTTGAAGCTTTGTGGGATGATGAAGATACTAGAGCATTTTATGAATGCTTACCAGATCTCAGGTTTGGTTGGATTGGATAATCTTTGTGTTTGTGTGTGTGTGTTTTCTTATGAAAGTATTACATTTATGATGGTTACTTTAGGTTAAGTAATTGAGTAATTCATGCTTCATGTTCTTTTTAGAGCATTTGTTCCAGCAGTTTTATTGGGAGAAGCAGAGCCCAAAGTGAATGAACAACCTGCAAAGGCCCAAGAGCAACTAATTGTAAGGATTTAAAACTCTGAAGTTATATAACAGGCTTAGGCCATCCTTGGGATAGCTATGATGTGCCAAGTTGGTGAAATAACAAAATTTGCAAAATTTTCTTGTATGATTTTGGTGGAAAGATATCATGTAGTTCTCTGAGTTATCATCAATTGATTGCTTTTGATTTACTCTCTTTTTTTTCCATACAATGTTTACGGTTCCATTTGGCATTATATGGTTAGACTGCTTTTGACAAACTACTTTTGCAGTGTCTAGGTCTTAGCAAACCATGGTTTGGATAACTTTTCTAATCCATGATACCCAAAACAATTAAAAAAAAAAAAAAATCACAATGCAATTTTGAAAAGCAGCTGGAAGCTCAATGCAAACATAACCTCTTTTATTTCTGAAATTTCTGGAAGATATTAAGTTTCAGCATCAGAAATTATTCTGTTTTGATCTACCTCTTCCCTCCTTTTAACCACTTGCTTCTGGGATGTTCCTGAATTAGTACATTATAAATGTCACTACAGCTATGACAATCAAGTTATCCTTCTTTCATGACACATTACTGTTAAAGTTCATATCAAGGACTGTGCGTTATGCACTGTGCCCAGACCCCTCCCAAGTCTAAACCTCTAAGCAGTGGACAAATAAGTTGTGGACCTCTTTGTTGAAATTTGACCATTTTGAATTGTGTTCTATTCTTTTCTTGTTTGGGTGCTTCTTTGAAATTTGTTATATACTCGCTGAAAAGAAGGGTGGTTTTTGTATTTATGTGTTCTTTTATTGATTTATTTGAAGGAGGTACCACCTGAATCAGACCAAGGCCAATCTACTCGAGATACTGCAGAGTTATATACAGACTCTGGTACTCTGCAGGAGGGGAAAAACATTGAGAAAGGAAAAGATAAGGAAGAAAAAGATAAAAAAGATAAAGATCCAGAAAAGGAGAAAGGTAAAGAAAAGGATGCAGAGAGAAAAGGAGAGAGTGACAAGGAGAAACTCAAAGGTCTTGAAGGGACAAACTTGGATGCTTTACTGCAGAGGCTCCCTGGTTGCGTCAGTCGTGACCTCATTGATCAATTGACTGTAATCATCAGTTGCCTTCCCAAGACAATGTTTTATGTAACCTTTTTTAAATTATTTATCTCTTCAGTGAATAATCTTATTGTTGTGTTACTATCATTTTCTTTTTCAGGTAGAGTTTTGTTATTTAAATTCAAAGTCAAATCGGAAAAAGCTTGTGAGGGCATTGTTTAATGTACCCAGGACATCTTTGGAACTGCTACCATACTACTCAAGAATGGTTGCCACATTATCAACTTGCATGAAGGACATCTCTTCCATGCTTGTACAGATGTTAGAGGAGGAGTTCAATTTCTTGATAAATAAGAAGGTATATTTTGCAAGTGCATACTACTATGTTCCATGCAAAACAGTAGTTTTAATCCATTTTTTTTCTCCCATGTTCTGAAGCATCCATTTGCGTTTTGTAAAACATTTTGATTTTAGTTTTGGATTGTAATTATTTGCAGGATCAAATGAACATTGAAACAAAGATCAGGAATATTAGATTTTTGGGAGAACTCTGCAAGTTTAAAATTGCACCACCTGGCCTTATCTTCAGTTGTTTGAAGGTATATGCATAGGAGCTTATCAATTTATATGTTTTATTTGTAAAATCCTTACAAATTTCAATGCTTTAAGTAATCAAGTTTATTGGAACTTTATAACTATGTGGGGCTGGCTACATTAATAATCTTGTACTGCTCTCTGTTTCCATTTTCCTTTTTTCCCATATTCTCTTCGTCTGTCCTTTTCTTGATACTTTTTTCTTGGTAACCTCACTATTGGTGTTTGATTCTTTTGCAATTAGAAGATGAAATTCATTATACCTGTCAAAATCTGAGATTTCACTGAGATATAGACATGCCATTGGACTTACATTTGCATTTCTTTCTCTCAGGCTTGTTTAGATGATTTCACTCATCATAACATTGATGTTGCTTGCAATCTTCTTGAGACATGTGGTCGTTTTCTATATCGGTCTCCTGAAACTACTGTACGGATGGCGAATATGCTAGAGATATTGATGCGTTTGAAAAATGTCAAAAATTTGGATCCCCGTCATAGCACCCTTGTAGAAAATGCATATTATTTGTGCAAACCACCTGAAAGATCTGCACGTGTGACTAAAGTCCGTCCCCCATTATATCAGGTATAAATCATTTTACACTCCCCATGCTTTTTTCCAGATGCTTTTGTGTAAACATGTTTAATCAACCTTTTGAATTGATTTTTATGCAGTATATTAGAAAATTGCTATTCTCCGATCTAGATAAGTCTTCCATTGAGCATGTGCTGAGGCAACTTCGTAAATTACCATGGAGTGAATGTGATGCATACCTTTTAAAATGCTTTATGAAAGTTCACAAGGGAAAATATGGTCAAATAAACTTAATTGCTTCTCTTACTGCTGGTTTGAGCCGCTATCATGATGAATTTGCAGTTGCTGTTGTTGATGAGGTTTGTTATTTTCATTTTGCTGACTCTTTACTTCAGTTGGCATTTAACTTTCCTTGAAGTAGATATATTGTGCTTTTCCCATTGTTTTTTTGATGCAGTTTGCTTATTTTATGTTTCTAGTTCTAATTATTGTTGATAATGTTAGTTTTAGCCTTTTAGGAGGCTGTGGATGTTATATAGGCAGTCATTGCTCATTTTTGCAGGAATGGCTGCGTCAATAATACTACCACTCTCTTAGTGTTATAGCTGTGGTGTGGGTGCATTGTGTCCGCATTGTTTTAAAGCAACTAGGGAAACCTTTTAAACAATGAAACTTGTTTAGATCAGGAGTAAATTATGTGCTTCGTTTTGCATTTCAGAAAATGAAGGCCAACTTCTGCGATAGTAGACTGTTACCCTTGTATCTTATCCATATTTTTCATTATTCTTTTTTGGATCAGTGGCGATAGAAATAAATGTTTTTTTCAACTGGAGCAGGGTTATCGGAACCAAATTACAACTGGTCTTCTTATGCCTTAATGTGTTATCATTACCTTTCTTATTAAACCAACCTTGTGCTCATCATGCTGCTTCCCCTTAATTCTTTTGATAATTTCAGCAATTCAGTAACCATTCTTTATAGTTCAATAGCAGCATCATTCCTCAGGTTTTTCTGAAACTGCAATCATTTTTTTTTTCAATCTGAAAATGCAGATACGCCCTATCTCACCTTGAAGTTTTGAAGTGTGGAACGTTGTGGACATTTTTACTACCTTATTTTACTATGGCTATATGGACAACACACATGCTAACACTAATTAGCTAATCTGCTTATGTATGTTTGTTGTGTTCTCTTTGAATTATAACAACTCATTTTGGCTTTCAGGTTTTGGAGGAGATAAGGGTTGGGCTAGAATTAAACGACTATGGGATGCAACAGAGGCGCATTGCCCATATGCGATTCTTAGGAGAGCTATATAACTATGAACTTGTGGATTCATCTGTAATTTTTGAGACACTGTATTTGATCCTTGTTTTTGGTCATGACACACCAGAGGTATGACATTCTCTTATGTTAATCATTATCATTTGCGGTCAATATGTAAAGTTAAACAAGAAAGCATTCCACCCATGCATATGCCCTAATGATTTCCCAGAGGTTCATCCTTTAATTTATGGCTGTTTCTTCGTATTTTGACTTTTGATTGTAAATATTATTAGCGAGATGTACTGGATCCACCAGAGGATTGTTTCCGCATCAGAATGGTTATAACTCTTCTTGAGACCTGTGGACATTACTTTGACCGGGGTTCTTCTAAGAGGAAACTTGATCGATTTTTAATACACTTCCAGAGGTATATTCTTAGCAAAGGTGCATTACCACTTGATATTGAATTTGACTTACAGGTAAGTCGTGAAGATTCCCTTATTTCCATTCTTATTTTCCTAATAGCAGATGATATTATCCAACTGAATCAAGATTAAATTATTTAATTTAACAACCTTGCTATGTAGATTGCTAATAAATGCTATATAATATAGGAATAAGCAAGTTGCGTTTTTGTTTTTTTTTTATCCTGGGCTCTTATGAGAATTAAAAAGGTAATTTGCTAGTGTGCAGCATGTCTTACTTGTGGGTTGTGGGTAGCCATGGATTTTTTGGGTTTAAACATACTAAGTGATACAAAGGTTCTAGACAAATAGGTTTTTGTTTTTCATGTAATGTTTTCTCACACAATAAGAACTAGGGAACCTTCATATATTATTAAAACAAAAATAATTTTTCTTTGGGAAACTTAACATACTGGAACTGGTTTTATGACGCACAGGAGTAATTATATTCTATATGCACAAGCCAATAGTGTGTATAAATTCTATATACACAAGCCTTTTCCTTTATGGGTTAGAGCAGAAGGATCACCAGAGAGTGCCATCACTCTCACAAAAGCAGTTAGGACATTGACAACCATCTCTGAAAAATAAAATTAACCACATTATGTTATTTGTAGGTTGCACCAAATGCCTTCCTGTATTCCTTCGTGGCTATTTAAGAAATTTCATTAAGTGAACTTGTATGGAAACATCTGCTTGAAATCTGGAAAGAGAACTGACCTTTTTCATCCATTTTATTTGATTAGTGGATAATTGTATTGGTTTGTGTTCTTTTCTTGAGAATTTATCTGATAATTTTTATTCCATATTTGTACATGTAAGATATGCTCATATATTGAAGCATTTGCAGGACTTATTTGTGGAATTACGCCCTAGCATGACTCGATATTCATCAATTGATGAAGTTAATGCAGCTCTCATAGAACTCGAGGAGAATGAACGGACTGGTTCATTTGACAAGGCAAGTAGTGAGAAGCATTCTGACACTGAAAAACCATCTAACAGGAATACTTCCAATGCCATCTCTGCCAATGGAAAAAATATTGTGAATGGTAATGATGAAAATGGTGGAATTCATGAGGACATCGGAGACAGTGACTCAGATTCTGGCAGTGGCACCATTGACCAGGAGCAACATGATGAAGAGGAGTTGGATGAAGAGAATCATGATGATGGGTGCGACACAGAGGAAGAGGATGATGATGATGGGGGTGGACCTGTTTCCGATGAGGATGATGAAGTCCATGTCAGACAAAAAGTGGCTGAGCTGGACCCAGTTGAAGCAGCAAATTTTGAGCAGGAGCTAAAGGCAGTAATGCAGGCAAGATTCAGATCTTTACTGTTTATTTCATAATTGCTAGTACCTTGCCATGCAACACTGTAATTTAATTTTCATACTTCAATACCAACACAGTTTTGGAAGATACGTAGTTTTGATAAGTACATTAAAAGAGTACTTTAAAATTCTTCTATTTTGGCATTTTTAAAGTGTCAAAAATGAATTTATTGAAAGTCAATATTATGAAAAGCTATTTACATCTTATTGTTTTCTGGTGGTTTTTTGAAAATTTCTCACATATGACAGTAATTATTGATGTTGGAATCACATTTCTGTAATAGCACTCATTGTTGAATTGTGAGCGCAGGAGAGCATGGAGCAACGCAGGCAAGAGCTACGGGGTCGGCCAACATTAAATATGGTGATACCTATGAGTGTGTTTGAGGGGTCCACAAAAGATCATCATGGAAGGGTAGTTGGAGGGGATAGTGGCGATGAGGCAATGGATGATGAGACAGGAGGAAGTAAGGAGGTACAGGTGAAAGTGCTTGTGAAGCGTGGGAACAAGCAACAGACAAAACAGATGTATATTCCTAGGGATTGCTCTCTTGTGCAGAGCACAAAACAGAAAGAAGCAGCTGAGTTTGAAGAGAAACAAGATATTAAGAGGCTTGTCTTGGAGTATAATGATAGAGAAGAGGAGGAAAATAATGGATTGGGAACTCAGACATTGAATTGGATACCTGGTGGTAGCAACCGAGTTGGTGGCCGTAGCAGTATGTGGGAAGGAGGCACTGGTAGAGGTGCTGGATCACGCCATCGGCATCAGCACCAGCATCACTCAGGCAGCACTAGTTATCATGGTAGAAGAAGGTGAGCGAGCAAAAACAGATGAAATTACGAATCCTGTCTTGCTGAAATTGTCCTCGAAGGCAGTGGAACCTATTAAGGCCAAACATGGGTCTTCGACAGCTGAAGTATTGAAAATATTTTGACTAAACAAACTTGTAGCACCCAAATTCTCCATCAGTGATTGGATTGCTACATTATCCGTTGAGGTTTGTGGTGAGGGAATGCACATTAACTGCAAATCCCACTGTATATGCATAAGCAATGTTTTCTGACAGAAGGATTGTTAGCAAAGTTTTCTGTCAGAATTGTGTTGTCAGAGGAAAGCAATGTGATTATGCATAGTAGATAATTATACAAGGGATTGTTACCCATAGGGTGTTTGTGATTTAGCCTTAAAGTATTGTTACTGGGTGTATCAGTTTCTCTGGTTGTAAATTCGTCGAGGTTTGGTCTTGAATTCTGCACCAGAGATTTTTAGTTTGTAATCTGTGGTTTGTACATGAGCAGACCAACCAATTGTTAACACAAATGATCAGAATGACATCTTATGTATTGGATTTACTTAGTAAGATGTTGATTTTATGCCTTGAGATCTCATCTATGGAACTGTTTGTTAATTTTTTTGATCTTATTAGTTGATCTGTGACACAAGTATCTACTCTTCCAGAATTGGGATCGGCAAGGTGTCAACTGAGAATCTATAGGGTTAATGACAAAATACTTCTTTGTATTTGTTCTTGATGTTTAAATTATTAATGCATGGTTATCCTTAAAATTTTGAAACATAGCATATTTCAAAACACTTTGAAGCAAAATATAGAGAACCCAATTTATTATTATTATTTTAGAATTAATTATTATTATTATTTTAGAATTAATTGTGAATTTATTATTTAAAAAATATGTATTTATTATTAGATTATATTTTGATGTGTGAAACTCAATCGCTAGGCTATATTTTAATTTGCGGAATTTAATCATTAGATTATGTCGGGTATATGTCTTGATAGGCGAAACTCAATTTATTATTTAGAATTGGGAAAGTTGAGAATTGTTATTAGTTGGAGGTCACTATTAGGTTGGCAAGAGCCCTAAAATTGCTAATATGATCAGTCATAGATCAAGGTATTAAATGTCAACTATTTCCATGCAATAAGCCTCACAATATTTATTTCATAAAATTTTCATTTTGATATACTATAAAAATTTTGTTCCAAACTATTATAGCATAAAAAAAACAAAATAGGGTGTAACTGTGCTTTTACTCGACACCTGACAGATCATCAGTAACTTAATTCATTACAAATTCCACTTTAAGAAAGCTTTCTGTAATTATTAACAAAGAATTAGATTTTATTCTTTTCTTATCTTTGAGAAGGATGTGCATCTAATAAACAAGAATTTGCTTTCTTTACATTCTTGAAAAAACATATATATATATATATATATATATATCCTAGTTTCTAAGTCCATAAAAGAGATTAATGACTAGGTATATCATCCCACACATATATATAGCCCCCACATTATTAATCCAATATTTTTTTTCATATTAATTATCTTTTGTGAGACCACCCAATATTCGGTGGGTAATGGCTCGATTAATTTAAATTCAAATCGAATGAAATTTATAAAATAGATAATTTTTTCAATACCTATTTTCTAAATTTATTATATGGAGATATTATTTTAAAAAAATAAATTTCTTATCACTTGAATCAACAAATATTAATATATTTTCTTATTAATTTAACTTCGATTTAAGTTTAAATCATAATAATAAAAATTTTAAAATTAGGCGAATTAAAAATTATAAATAGTTAATAATATAATATTTAAATATATTATATTATATCATATCAAATTCTTTTAGACCAACAACATCAACCATGAAACATGATTCGAGATTAGTTTTATACTTTTTGTGATATAATGGGGGTTTAAAAAAAATTCAATTATAACTAATTAAAATTTAAAAATTAAAATTGACAATTTGATATAAATTCAAAGATTAATTTAATTTTTGAATCTTTTAATTAATAATAAAATGATATTTCTGTAATTTTAACTTAGAGTAAAATAGCAATTTAATATTAAAAAAAGGGGATAAATTTATGAATTGATACTTTTTTTTAATCATTTTATAAATAAAATTTATGAGTTTGATGTTCAACCTTTCTCTTATACAAAAACAAAACAAATAAATAAATAAATATTTGGTGGTAATATACTCTTTAAAGTTAAAAGAGTATCATTTCTTTGTTAGGAATTGGGTTCCCCATATTCTTGTGAGCATAAATGTACCAAAAATAATAATATTGGATCAAGTGATTTAGTGATAAGAATTGTGTGCCATAAACCCTACATGTGGATGCTATAATATATATATATATATAAAAAACTATACTACTTTAAACATTTCCATTTTAGGGCATTTATATACATATACATATAAATTATAACTAAAAATTGGGTAAGGCTATAGTTAGGGCATAGTGACCTTTTCTATGTGATCCATGCCACTACTAAGTCACATGCACTTTTTTATTTATTATTTTAAAGGGGAAAAGTCATTATTATTATAATTATTAAATCATATATGGTTATAATAAATAATAAATAATTCCTATAAAGTAAAAAAGCTTGCATGACATGTCCAATTTTCTTGGTGGAAGAATAATTGGTTTTCTCCTATCTTCCATTATCAAATCACCACAAAATCTAATTAAATAGCAAGTCAAATACATAATTTTTTTTTCTTTTAATAAATTATCTTTGTTATATTGAGTTTGAATTATATTGAAAAATTAATTTTTTAGTCTGTAATAAAATACTATTTAGTCATATATTCTTTAATTTTCTTTTTTGATTCATTAATTTTTAAATTTTTTTTAAGATAAATTACTATTTAATCACTGAAACTTATTAAAATTAATAAAAAAATAATCATTTTATTTTAAAAATTAATTTTTTAGTCCCTAATTCATATATTTTTTTTTCTAAAATTTTTATATATTTTTTTTAAATGTAAGGAATGTTCCTACTTTCCCAAAATTATACGTTCGTCCCTGAATCTAATATAATTATATTGATTTTATCCAAGTGAATTACAACATTTACCAACTTATAAGTTTATCATACATATCCATAAACTTTAATAAAATCACTTATAATTAAATTATTATTAACTCTTAAACAACCTCATTTATGATTAAAATATATTATAGCTACATATATATATATATATATATATATATATATATATATATATATATATATATATGTATTGTTTAAAAAAAAAATATTAAAAAACGCTAGA